>OX401418.1:14312535-14452535 GCA_947846245.1 Cerastoderma edule | reverse complement strand
TTTTAAGGTATGTATTATTTATTTTTGAATAGTTAACAGCTTCGTTAAGGTACACAGTTAAAATGTTACCTAAGGATTAATCCCTAAAACATTGCTCACTAACATGATTTGTAATTTGCCCTCATTTGCCTTTAACAGATGATACTTAGTCGTCTGTTATCGGCGGGTTAAAACTGTGTATCGATGAAGGAAATAATCTATGTTTTAAATGGCCATGGCAAGCTAACATGGATGATTCAAGATGTAGCCGTGTTATAGAATGAAAAATCTACGAGGCGATCATACGGACTAAGGACAGGCGATATATTTTAAACCTCATCAAAATTAAACAGGTGAGCTAGGTACTGGGGAAACGTGTCCTCTATACGTCTTCAATCCATTACCAAACAATAACGACAATAACGGCATTTAACCACACTGCTGCAGTGAATTTGTAAGAAACTAAACGACGTTTCGCTGATCCTTTGTAAGATTCTTTTAGTATTACATTACATAATCGATTTAATTGTTGTGATATATTTGACAAAACGTCGATTGAATCCTTTGAATAAACGCATTCAGCTCAAATGTTTTTTTTTTTTTTTTTTTTTTTTAAGGGAAAACTCAACTGGAAAGGTTGTATCAGTAGGGAGAGCTATTATAGAAATGTTTAGCAAAAAATGAAATGCGTTGAACAGACTTTACACCATCTTAAATAAACACTTATTAAGTTGTGTTTAAATGGAAGTGTTGGAAAATTTTCTAAAAGAGTTGAAATAGCAAGTGTCAAATTATAGTAGCTAACAAAGGGCACGGTAGAAGCTTGCAACAGAAAACCATTACAAAACAAGCAATATGTTGTCATGGTATGTTAGGAAGAGACAGCCCCGACAACACTGTGAAGGACCGACCCCGTCATTGTGTATCCACATAGCCAGCCGGTTGACGGTCATTTCGTAAAAAAATGCCTTTAAAGCGGCGTCAAATTAACAAAATGGCGGGCTATTGAAAGACGTGACTTATTTGGTTAACGACTTTCATTTACAGTGCTCATAAAGGTTGTTAACTTTTACCGGGGATAATTTGCGGTTAAAAGTTACCGGCTAGTGTTATACAATACAAACGCGTACCGCGTTTGAACCAGGCGATTAATCCGCGGTAAGATTAAACCACGGGTAAAACTGTTTATACAAATGGCTGCAGAACGTTCATATTGATTTGAGTCAGGAATACGCGCCAATATAACCTTATCATTATTGAAAACGGCTTTAAACTAACGAGAACAAAAAAGAAAAGCCGAGAAACTGTACTTGCTATTCCATAAGACGATTCATCCGTTCTATAAAAACATTTATTCATTGAAGGGTAAGTGTATATTTAAATAAACAAAATAGCTAAAATTATCACCTTTACAGTGTCTCCCGCAGGTTTTCAACCCTGTCTCAGTTCCGTTGTCTATGTGTATATTTATTGTATATTTATGTGATGAGCAGTTTTCAACATACTTGATAGTTATGCATAGCTGCGGCCATCTGAGTCTTTTACTGAAAACAGACTGACATGGGGGCATTGCCTTTTGCCTTTTTCGTAGTTTTACTGAATTTCAACAACACCCTTGTAAAAAGGAATTGGTTATATAACCAACATTTTGATAAATGAAATTGACATATCAAACCATATCAAACATTTGAACAATCAAAACACTTACCATTTGATATTCCGTTCACTGTTTCAGTGTACATTTAATAGGACTATCAATACTTTAGACTGTGATATTAACCACACCACCAAACAATGATGAAATGATCTTAAAATAAACGTAGGCTTTAAATAATGGGATCCAACAAATCGAAAACGGGTTGGTGCTTATTGATCACCTGTTAAGTATTTCCCGCCGGTTTTCAACACTGCCTCAGTTTCGTTGTCCATGTGTATATTTATTTTATATGCATGTGATTAGCCGTTTTCAACATAAATCATAGTTATACAGCGCTGCAGCAGTCTGAGTATTTCTACAGAATGCTATACAATGTGACATCACATCATAGGCCTAACTGTTAGCTTTATCTTTGGTATATAGCTTGGCATTTAGCCTGTCCATGTTTTATTTATGGAAATAGAGAAATTTAAAGTATACCCATACAATAGTGGGTGTGTGGGGGCAGATTATGTGTAGCGTATTAATGGCTAAGTCTTCTCTTATCTATACTAGTATATCGCACCCTTAAAGATAAATCAGACGTTGTGATGACCCTCGATATAAGATTAAGAGAAGATTTTAATTGTGTGATATTTTAACATTTTAAACGTTGTGTCAACAGATTTCGCCGGGTTATATATTGTTTTGCATGAATTCACCAGTATAATGGTAGGTTTCGAACATGTCTTGGCTAAAAGCAATAAACGATGGAGATCGAACCAGGGATCAACGGGTTATCAGCAAGTCAGCTTTACCTCCGGATCACGCATCTTTGATAATGTGACAATTGTACTAAAGATTTATCAACTAAATCCTACGCGACTTAGTGGCGGTGGTGGACTTAGAGCCCGGGCGTCGGTGTTCGAGCCCGAATCACACCTCTGGTTTCGGGAGAATGGCCTTTAGCAAGTCACTTTAGAGCCCTAGTCTAGTACTGGTGATCCTGGAAAGCTGTTGGCGTTAGTCTTTTTCTATCATGGACGTATCACCTACTCATCTGAACAATACTGTTAGGTACCCGACACACGCTTGACAATTATAGCAAGATAGAAATCATTTCTTTTTTCATTGGTTGGCATGCTCCGCCTTTTTGAAAGGTCAGAGAGCAGTGTAACTCAACGATTACTTTTGTAGATTATAAGCTTTGTCGATTATTAGAACCGAGAGCGTTACCAAACCATTAAAATATTACGATGTTTAAGGTAGTCCACCCCTAATGGCGATAAATCAGAATAACAAAGTTACATTCGTGTAATGTTAATTTCAATGTAAAAATTGATAATTGAGGTGAGGTAATTACTATAGATTTTTGTAACATAACTCATTGATATTCATTATGTAAATATAAGTTTAGAATTAGACACATTCCGAAAAGTGGCTTAGTGAATGCATTTAAATCGATAAATATGTTCATGATTTACAGTTCAATTTATTCTCTAACCAAAGCAATTACAAGTTTAACAACAGGAGTGGATTACTTTAACCCACTAAACAAAAACTATGTTTAACCACTTTGTTGTAGACGACTCTGGTATACATTGAGAGAAAAGAGAAGTTGCTTATAACGAGCATTTTTTCCCTTTCTCACAATGTTTCTGCCCTATTGAAAGATCATCTTCCAATTTCATCACATTTTGAAATGTCGTCAACAAACTCTTTCCATTTGGGACAGTCGAAAATTTTGCACTTGGTAAAGGGTTAAATACTTTACGGGAATCAGGGGTATTATCCGGAGTGGGACCAAAAAGAACAAAGCGGTCTGCACTATTTTGGAGGGGGCTTATTGCTCTTTAATGGTTAAGCGGTTTTCTGGAATATGGTTGCTTTTCAAATATGCACGGTTGTTTGAAAATTGTGAAGGGAAGTAACGTTAATGAAACATTCACTACACACTAAAGGTAACTGAAGAACGTGTACGTATAATTGGAAGATAATGATTAATATAGTATGTTACCAAACGTTGCATCATACAACTGTAGCTGATTCAATCCGCATGTTTTATATTTATATTTATCGTATCTATTTCCCGTAGCCTAGTACAAGTGTATCCAGGAAAGCCGTTACGATTTTCTCCACTTTGTATAAACTATTTCAAAAAGAGGAGATGCACAAAATATATCATAAAAAGGATGAAACAAATAAAACCAAAAGTTGCATCGAGGTTGTTTAAAGTAACTTGTCCGTTGCATTTTAGATGTTTTTGATACACCAGAAAGATTCCATACTCTTGATCTTTAACGAAGAAAATAATATGCATCGTCTCCATGACACCGCCATGGAGGCCGTACACGCATTGCTTCCTTAGCAAAATTCCGTAACTTTCGAATCTCTCACGCGATTAACTGTTAGCCACGAATGATGTTGCGGAATTTACCGAAGGTTTCCGATTGCAAAGACACGTACTATTGACTTTAAAAATATCAGTAAAGGCATAGGACTAATGCCAGCTATTTCATGCTGAATAGTTGAATTTGACGGTAGACTTACGTACCTTTATTTGGGTAGCCGATGTGATTGTTGTTTGGACTGTGATTTCTGAAAAGATAAACATGGATATACTTGCATTTTGAAGTAATTGTGGCTTCTTAATCCAAAGTTTGGGAGGTAAAGTTATCATAATGCATTAACAATCTCGAATCCATGGGTCCTTTTTATAAACTTGTCGTGATCTATTTTATGTCATTGATTATTTTTATTTGCATTGAATGCTCACTGCATTGTCCTTTTCATAAGAGATGGTTGGTTAACGTTACGACAATAAGGCAAATCATCATTTTTTAAAGCAAACAGGTTTCTTGTCTCAATGTCGAAAATGTCTGACGATCATGTCGGATGGAGTCTAACTGTTTGATCATGGAGTGTCCTTGGGCAATACACTATTTCATAGCTTACTACTGGTAGATTACCCAGGAAACATGTACTAAAATGGTCAACTTGTGGCACTGTACACCAACGAAAGAATGACTAATCAACTATATTTTTCAAGGTTCAAGTGGCCTCATTCATTTTCAAATATCTGTCTAATGTCATGACTAAAGTGCAGAAGTTAAAACACGAAACCGAAACATAAAACTGCATGAATGAGTTTTAACGAGAAAGATACGAACTATTGGTCCGTTTCTTTGAATTCTAAAAATAGATTATCCAGGCGAATAAGTTATTGCTTGTGTGAACTTGATCTTTACATATGTAATATGGGTTTAAGTCTCTTTGTTGCTCTGTATTTGTCGGTTCTTCTTTACATTTGTTTCTTTTATTCACTCAAACTACTTCCGTGTGTTTATTTGTGTATAGCTTCAAATGTGTGTGTTTTAGTCTCATTAATGGTCTGTAATAGTCTTTTCTTCTTTACGTTTGTATCTTTTATTTACTCAAACTGACTCTGTGTGTTTTATATGTGTCTCTTCCAGTGCACTTCTATGAAGCAATTGTAACAGCCGCAGTTGAAATAAAAAACAGTTTGGCAATACTTATTGGTAATTCCGGTTGGCATGGTTTTATGATAAACGTTTTTTTATTCAGGTCAATATAACTTATCTATCGTTCCCCTTTTTTGTTAAAAGAAAGCTTGTTCAACCTAACAGACCATTATACACATGCATGCAGCCCGAAAACCAAAGTTCAAACAAAGTTCTAAATAATGAATGCAATTATGTATCAAAAATCAAATCCAATAACCCTATACTATACATAATCTCTTTATTACTGACCTTTTGTCAATTTCGGTAATTATTTTATCAATAACATATCATAACAACTAACAGCAAAATTATGCTACAATATCTCATTTTTAATGATTCAATACGGAAGACAACACAAATTAATAAATTTATGTCGAGCCGTATCATATTAAGATATATTTCATTAGATCATACTTACTGTACCAATCCTTGTAATCGAGTGTCGAATAGCTAGCTGTAAAATCGCATGGTTTTGTAGGGTTTTATCTTTGTAAAGAATGATAATCACCGAACTGCGTAGATAAATAAATACACCACCAGATATCAAGTAAGCCGAGTTGTGTGTGGGCGTTAATATAGAATTCCAAAGTATCTAATGCCGAGGATATTTGGTTTTTACGCGCAAGACGTAACCTTGATTTTACGGTATGTATTATTTCTTTTTAAATAGTTAAAAGCTTCGCTATGGTACACAGTTGAAATGTTACTTAAGGATAAATCCTTAAATCAATGCTCACTAAAATGATTTGTAATATGCCCTCATTTGCTTGTAACAAATGATATTAAGTCGTCTGCTTTCGACGGGTTCAACTGTGTATCGATAAATGAAATAGTCTATGTTTTAAATGATCATGGCAAGCTAACATGGATGATTCAAGCTGTAGCCGTGTTATAGAATGAAATATCTTCGACTGTATCATACGGACTAAGGACAGGCGATATATTTTAAAACCTAATCAAATCTAAACAGGTGAGTAAGCACTGCGGGAAATCACTGGTATCCTCTATATGTATTCAACCCATTACCAAACAATAACGACAATAACGACATTTAACCACTCTGCTGCACACAGCTCTGGAAAACATTTAGGGAAAGGGGGAAATTGCTCGTGACGAGCAATTGTTCCTTTCCCTAAAATGTTGTCTGCCCTATCAGGAGATTATTTTCCAATTTCATTACAATTTGAAATGTTGCCTGCAAACTATTTTAGTTTTAGACAGTCGAAAATCTGTGTTTGGTAAAGGGTTAACTGATATGCAACGTACAATAGAGAACGATAAATCTTCGTTTGTCCATTCCCCCATAAGTAGTGGGGAAAAAATGTTTTCTTTAAAAGTCCTGGATAATAGATGTCAGGAAATTTGGCGGGTTTGGATTTTTCTTCTTTAAAACTGCAGAAGAGGTGTTGTGTCAAATGAAAACACAAATAAAAGTAATTGATTGCAAAAATGTACTGTTTTTAATTCTTTGAACTGTGGAAACAGTGAATTAACGTAAATTTAATTTAAAAAATAAAGTTTTTGATATTTATCGCATTTAAACTGTACATATTTAGATAAATGGACGCTCGCTGAATAAACTATGGTTTCAATAGAATATTAAACATAAAAGAAAAAAACTGTTTTGTTTCAACTTCATCTTATTCTGACTTTCAAATTTTATGTTATGTTAAAAACACATTAAAACTATTGCATAGAAATCATCTAAGTGATATTTTGCTTAATCATGAGCATTTTCTATCTTTGTCATATTGGTTTTTAAAGACCTCTTCCGTAGATGCGCCAAAGAATTGCAATGCGAAGCAATGAATAGAGAATTGAAAATTTATCCTTTTTTCACAATGATTTCTTAATTGTTTAGTGTACACAAACGGTTATCTTGTTGGTTTATTGGTTTGTTGGATTTTCCGTGTACCTCTGGTGGGATTACTCGTTTAAAATTCATGAAGTTAGATAAAGAGATAAACAAATGTGAACCCTTTACTCAAAACTTATCTTAGATTGAACTAAACTAGGACATGTGTATGACAAGCATATCCGAGAGCAGTACTTACTTTGTTTACTGATTTCCAACATAAAACGAAGTTTGTACTTTGTACAAATGTATTTCAACATCGGATGACCAATAAAAAAGAAATGTATTTTCTCTACCAAATTAAGCTGTTACCATTGTGACAGAGAGCAAAAACTTTTTGATTTAACTTAAGTAATTTATGGTTATTGTCTTAGCGGTTTTGAACACATTTGTACTAAATATTTCATCTTGCGAATTTTCTGGAGGTATAGGTCCAGGAAGGGGGAATATGTCCTAGGGGCATATTCACAAGGGGCAAATATCCAGGGAGGGGACATATGTCAGAGGAGCACATGTCAAAGGGGGAATTAAAATATACTCCAATGAGCACTTTTTTCTTTTTTAACAATGCTCTGAGATTGTACCGAATTAGCTACTCGTTTGCGACGCATTTGTTAGATATACCTAAAAGTGATCATTCTACACATTGGATTAGATACTATTTCCATATTCTGTACATGACTTATACAAAATAAACGTCTAATATTACTGTTTCTTCATCAAAACCGAAATATTACCTTTATGAAACGACGTTTCTACTCCAAACCCCGTCAAAATAGGCGCATCAATAACAAAAACAGTGTACTGTTTCAACCATTGTGTTAGCCTATAGCATTTTACGACACATTTGTCACTCCTTATCCAAAGAAGGATTCCAAAAACAGTAATACAGATTGCTTACGTCAATTCACACTCATTCTACAGTGTAATATTACATACAGGTAAGCTTTTTTATAATCTAACTCGATGTTGTTTAAAGCTATTTTTCTATTCAAATTCTTAAAACCTAATACAATTGCCAATTGTAATACATTCGTATTGAAAGGTAATTTAACGGATCTATCATTTGTTTTATTAAAAATGAGACTCTTTGGTCGATTGTTTTCAACATTTTAGACATTTGAAACGATGAGTAAATATGTTTTGATTAAGTTTCCATTAAAAATGTATCCTGTAAATAAGATATATATAAGGACCATATGGTAATGTGTTGGATAAAAGTGAAGGATGATATATTTAATTTTTTTTTCAAACTCGCATATCTCATCTTTTTTTTTATTCTATACAATTTTTATTTAAAATACAAAAATATGCAACAATGCTATGTATTTTTAGAAACTTTTAACAGCTGACTTTCATTTTTGCTCCTTTCTCTTCAAGCGCAAACACAAAAAGAGTACTGCTCAATATGAGTTATGACCTCCATTCTAAACATTGTTCTTTGATTAAAAAACGCCTTAAAGGCACGTTAAATGAGATTAATGCTTTATCAGACTATATCATTTGGTAAACTTTAAGTCAGATTCAAATAGTTATCACAAAAAAACTCTATCAGCACAATTTAAATGTAAAAGCCAACAAGAAATAACCCAGATTAGCCAGTTTAATAATTCAGATTTTTTATTTCTTCACCACTGATCTTGACAGTTGATACACAAACTTTTTGAACCGACCAATCAGAATTCGTTATTTTGAATATGTAAACAAACAGGTTGTTGATAAACATGATTGAATTAGAGACAACCATATTTCGAGTACAAAATAATTTGTGTTAAAGAAGTATTTTATTAGGGTCTTAATGCATTCCTTAATTAATTCTCATGACTTTTATAAACACAATAAAAGAACTATATATATTTTTTTCAGAAGTTTATAAATCCTCATCTCCTTTTATTGCCTTTAACTTTAGAAATAATTTCAAATACTTATATGTGTGCATGGTGTCACTATAGCACAAGCATTTTCTTCTAAATCTCAACCGGAAACGAAATTTAAGAAAGAGAAAAAGAAATTGGTGTCTTGGCACAGGCTTATAAAATTGAAAAAAAAGTATATTATTCATTGATACCGGCTTTTGCGTACCAGTTCAACAGGATCAATACGAAAATTACACGAGAGAGTCTTTGCTTGTATCTTGAAATGGATTTTGGTATTGGCAAGGGGCCAAGGGCATACGAAAGAAACGTTAAACGAAAGAAAAAACTTTGCCGAATGTGGATTCCGTAGACGCGCCAAAGAATTGTTATGCGAAGCAATGAATAGAAAATTAAAAAGTTATCCTTTATTCACAATGGTTTCTAAATATTTTAATGTAAACAAACAGTTATCTTGTTGGTTTATTGGTTTGTTGGATTTTTTTCTGTGTACCTTCGGCGGGACTACTCGTTTGAAATTCAAGAAGTTAGATAAAGAGATAAACAAATGTGAACCCTTTTCTCAAAACTTATCTTAGATAGAACTAAACTAAGACATGTGCATGACAAGCATATCCGATAGCAATAATTACTTTTTTTGTTTACTGATTTCCAACATAAAACGAAGTTTGTACTTTGTACAAATGTATTTCAACATCGGATGACCAATAAAATAGAAATGTATTTTCTCTACCAAATTAAGTTGTAACCATTGTGACAGAGAGCAAAAACTGTTTGATTTAAGTAATTTATGGTTATTGTCTTAGTGGTTTTGAACACATGTGTACTAAATATTTCATGTTGCAAATGTCCTGGAGGTATAGGTCCAGGAATGGGGCACATGTCCGAGGGGGTATATACTCATGGGGCTAATATCAAGGGATGGGGCATATGTCAGAGGAGCATATGTCGAAGGGGGACTGTCCAAATACTCCAATCAGCACTTTCTTTGCTTTTTTATAATGCTCTGAGGTTGTACCAAAGAAGCTACTCGTTTGCGAAGCATTTGTTAGATATACTTAAAAGTGATCAATACTATTTCCATATACTGTATAGGACGAATACAAAATAAACATCTAATATTACTGTTTCCGCAATAAAAAACCAAAATATTACCTATGTGAAACGACGTTTCTACTCCAAACCCCATTAAATACACATATCAACAACAAGAACAGTGTAATCTTTCGAACACTGACTTCATAATAGTCTGTGTTTGCCTTAGGATATACGAAAGGTGTTCGAAAAGTATCCAGAAAACGTTCATAACCTATTCATTAATGCGAATATTAGTGGGTAGAAATAAAAAATGATACTTTGATATTCTATACACATAATACAAATGGAATTGGGAAACACCGCTCGTATACGACAATTATATCACTCCTTAACAAAATAGAATGTATAAATAGTAACCAAACTTGCTTGTGTCAATTCACAATCATTCTACAGGGTGACATTGAATAAAAGGTAAGGTTTTATAAATTCTTACGCGATGTTGTTTAGAGCAAATGTATTTCGAGCAGAAATAAGATATAGATTCGTATGGATATCTTATACCAGGTTTCTATTAATATGTATCGTGTGAATAAGTTTTAGATAGGTTTGACATGGTAATGTGTTGGATAAAAGTGCGGGTTTTCTACGATATCTTTTTTCAAACTCTCATGTTGTCTGACTTTCAGTTTTGTTTCCTTTCTATTCAAACGCAGTAGCGAAAAGAGTACCGCACAATATGAGTAATGACCTCTATTCTTAACATTGTCCTTTGATGAAAAAATATCTTTACTTTAAACATAATTTCAAATTCTTATATGTATGTATGGTGTCGCTATTTCAAACCAGATTTAAATTGAATATAAACTGAAAACGAAATTCTTGGAAGAGAAAAAGGGATTGGTGTGGTGGCGCAAACTTGAAAATTAAACAAAAAGTATCTTATGTTCTCCAGATAGATTTATCAATAACGTTAGTTGTTATTATTCTATCTACTGCTATCCAAATTTGCTTTGTAAACAATTTCTGTAGTATAACGTGCCCATCAAATTTACCAGATTCATCAATGATGTCATTTATTCAAAAAAACAATGTGAAAGCTTCGGAGTCGTGAGCTTCACAACTAGACATTAGATTCGAACGTAAAATGTAAAAAAGAAAGATAAATTCTCCTATAGTTTAATACTTATTCAAACTAGTTAAAAAACCTACCGTCAGGTAAGATCCAGGCCAGCCGCCAAGTAAATTAGCGGCTGACCTGGGATCTAACCTGTTTGCCACTCTGAGTATCTGTCTTCATCAAAATTAACCAGATATTTACGGTTTTGAAAAGCGGACGACACAAAAGTCTGTCTTTAGAACAACTACTCAGTATTCTAAGGGTTAAATGAGACGCCCACATGTGTTTTAAGGCGGGCCACATAGCAAAACATTTGTAACCCTACACTTGTGGTCGAGGCGAAGGCTTATTGGCTACATTAATACTCATTCTTCTACCCAATCCAATATCTTTACCATATTTCAATCCTTAACTAAGACACACCATAAACTGAAGACCGCCTGTATGTTAAACGTACACACAAAACCAAAGGGTGTAGCTACAAAACCCAGGATATTCCCAATGACTTCAAACCCCATAATACTTTTTTGGCCATGTCTTTTTGCTATATTGTTTGTCGCTTTCATGTAGCCTCGAAAATTCAATTGTATTGGGCCTTTTAATGACGTGGAAAACTCAAAGTTTAAAGAAAGTTTAATTGAAGAAACTTCATCCAAATATTTCTTTTAAAAAAGCGCTAGTACTGTAGCGTTTAATCGGTATTCATGCTTCGTATTTGATATTATTTACAACTGGAAACCTAATATAAGAAGACAAGGAAATGAAAATAATGAACACAAAGAGCACGGCCCTGTTCTCAGATCATGGCGCATTTGATAATTCCTTTCACCGATGAGTTAAGACCGACTGTCTGCTTAGCTTGGGCTCGGGATCTTGAGTCAGATAGTTAGAACTACCTCAGTGATTTGAATTTAAGTTTTTAGAATAAAATGTTTCTCACAAACAAAATGACAACATGTATTTCCAAAGAAAGATAGACTTCTCCCCGCTTCCCAAACACCGTTTTTAAACGTACAAAAAAGATAGAGATCCCTTGTATTGCAGAAATTGCAAACAAATTAAACGGGTTTATTTTGTAGACAACGAGCTAAACTTAGATTAAGAGATGACAGATTTAGAAACCTTTTTCATGCGAGTCTTCTGGAATATTTAACTGTCATGGGACATTAGCAAGATATGAGAGAAGGAATTCCTGTGTTTTCGTATTAACGGGTGTGGCCATTGAAGCGCTGATTAGTTCCAATTGAATCAGTACCGTTTCTAAATGTTTCAAATGATCGAAAAAATAAAGATAAACAAACACCAACATTGAGACGCGAATGCTACGGAAGGTACGATTAGTAACTTGCCGTGACTGTTTGCTGTGTGTAAAGTGTGTTTACTGGTGTACTAATAATGAAACCGAGACGAAGACGGCCATTAATAATAATACAATAAACGAGTATAACCCTTTCCCAAACAATAACGACATTTGACCTCTTTGTTGCAGACAAATTTTAAAACATTATGGGAAAAGGAGAAATTGCTCGTAACGAGCACTTTTTCCTTTTCCCACAATGTTTTCTGCCCTATCAGAAGATTATTTTTTAATTTCATCACATTTTGAAATGTCGTCTGCAAACTCTTTAAATTTGGGACAGTCGAACTTGTTGCTTGGGAAAGGGATAATATTTTACTTTTGCTTGTTGAATCATTGTTTTCCGGATTCCACCTGCATTCTAGATGATCGATAAGATATCGAATATGTCTGATCAAATTATCATTTTGTTCAAAGAGCTACGAACAAGTCCTTTCAACAAAGTTATAACTAAAATAATAGTCACGCAATCAAATACACTTTTCTAAATCAAAAGTCTAAATGGATATCACCTATCCAGAATGGGTCTCACGTAATGACAAGACAACTGAATGATCTAATCAAAGTGAATACAAGATTTTGTCCAAGCAAAATTACAAACATGTACGAGGACAATTTATCATTGGGTGAAAATGTTCATCGTCTGTCAATCGTTAACTCAACCTTTCTATTCTTTATTACCTCATTCTGCAGTATCAAATGTAACTCGTTAGACACCACTGTGCCAAAATGACGAATCATGAATAAAAAGTAACTCATTCATTTGCCCCTTGGTTTATATACATTATCATTTCGAAAATTCGTTTTTGTTCACGTCATTTTTGTCGTTTGCTGATAGTTTCAATTCGAACTGTATCTTGGTATCCTAACATTTCGACATGAGCGAATGCTAGTTAAATGCTGTCACCTTTGGTTCTAAATAGGTTATCTAAAAAATATGCATGTAAGATTTACTAATGTATTGACGTTTTAGTTCAGTCATGTTTCCTATACAACACGCTGAGATTGATATAGGGCATCTGTGGTCAGCGTCTTCCATTGACCCCTTGGTTTATGTTGATTTAGGCGACTTTTGATCCACTGTTTATGAAATTGTGTATGGAAAATAATGATTTATAGGGGTCACATTCAGGAATAATGTTCAAAGATTGTTTTCTTTAGTTAAAGGTGCTTGTTCACAGAAGAGAAAATCCGAAGGTTAAAATAAAATGTCTTTTAAACGATACAGCTGTTGTATTGGTGTTTGACGTACAAATAAAAGTAGCGATAGAAAGCATAATTAATTCAGGAAGTTCTAATCTATATAAACACAGTAAATATAGTTTATATGCGGTAGATCTCAAAATCAATGCCGCTTTTTTTAAATCAAAATAAATATTAATTCACAATATACACACGTTTAAGAGTTACAAGCAATTTCATTTGTATTCAGTGCGTATCCTAAAACAGTACAGCTGTTTTATAGTTTTAAAGTAATTGATACTAACTTCCAAATTTTCTCCAGATTTCTTCTCATCTGTGATCAACCAGTGTTTGTACGTTTCAATAATGTAATTTGATTAGCATTACCGATTAACGAAAATAGCGACATTTAACCACTCTGCTGCAGACAACTCTGGAAAACATTTAGGGAAAAGTGGAAATTGCTCGTGACGAGCAATTGTTCCTTTCCCTAAAATGTTGTCTGCCCTATCAGGAGATTATTTTTCAATTTCATTACAATTTGAAATGTTGCCTGCCAACGTTTTCAGTTTTAGACAGTCGAAAATTGTGTGTTTGGTAAAGGGATAACAGATATGCAACGTACAATAGAGACCGATATATATGCGTGTGTCCATTTCCCAATAAAAAGTGAAAAAAAAATGTTTCTTTAAAAGTGCTTGATAATGGATGTCAGGAGATTTGGCGGGTTTGGATTGTTCTTCTTTAAAACTGCAGAAGAGGTGTTGTGTCAAATGAATAACACTGAATAAAAGTCATTGATTGTATGTTTAATTCTTTGAACTGTGGAAAAAAATAAATTAACGTGAATTTAATTAAGAAAACCCGTTTTTGAGATTTACCGCATTTAAACTGTACACATTTAGATAAATGGACGCTCGCTGAGCATCAATATTAAACATCAAAGAAAAACCTGTTTTGTTTCAACGTCATCTTAACGTCACTTAAACTAATTCCGTGTGTTTATTTGTGTATAGCTTCAAATGTGTGTGTTTTAGTTTCTTTAATGGTCTGTAATAGTCTTTTCTTTTTTACGTTTGTACCTTTTATTTTAAATGTTTTATATGTATCTCTTCTCGTGCACTTCTATGAAGCAATTGTAACAGCCGCACTTGAAATAAAAAACAGTTTGGCAATAATTATTAGTAATTCCGGTTGGCATGTTTTTATGATAAACGTTTTTTATTCAGGTCAATATAACTTATCTATCACTTCCCCTTTTTTGTTAAAAGAAAGCTTGTACAACCTAACAGGCCATTATACACATGCATGCAGCTCTTAAATCATTCAAACAAAGTTCTAAATAATGAATGCAATTATGTATCAAAATTCAAATCCAATAACCCTATACTATACATAATCTCTTTATCACTGACCTTTTGCCAATTTCAGTAATTATTCTATCAATAACGTATTATAACAACTAATAGTAAAAGTATGCTACAATATCTCATTCTTATTGATTCAATACGGACGACAACAGAAATGAAATGAAATAATTCATTTCAAGCCGTATCATATTAAGATATTCCATTAAACCATACTTACTGTACCAAATCGTTATAATCGACTGTCGAATAGGTAGCTGTAAACGCGAGGTTTTGTGGGATCTTATCTGTGTAACGATTTGATAATCACCGAACTGGGAAGTTAAATAAATACACCCCACCATACAAACCCAAATGAAATAGACATATCAACAACGAAACCAGTGTACTGTTTCAATCACTGATTTCATATTATACTGTGTTAGCCTATAAAACTTTACGAAAACTCTGTCACTCCTTATCCAAAACGACGGGTGATACTTGCATGCATACCGGGTACGATTTATTCATATAATTTGGCGAATTCCTGGTGGATGATTGCTTTGAATTTAATGACAGATTTGGTTTTCTTCCTTGTCATAATTGATCAATTTCATTCAAACGAGAACAGAGTGTTTATGTTTCCATTTTCACTCCATCGATCACTCGACATGTATGCTATAGAAATCAAGAGTATTTACAAATATAAAGGTAGTTCATGTATATGTATAATAAGCTTACCGTATACGTATATGCAGTTTATGCGAGAGGCCCGTCCTGTGGTGTCAAACGGCTGCTACAAGGAAAGCACCAATAAAATGTCAGTGACGGTACATACACCGTGCGAAGCCTGGTGTATATATCTATAAATGAAAATGGAAACTGTTTTATTTCTTATTCAAATTACCTTTACTTCAAGTCCTATATTAAAATGTGAGCTCTAGGCGAGGTAACGCAATATTGAAGCATGTGTGTCCTAATTGTGAGGGTCCCTCGTTGAATCATTGCGTTAAACTTGATATGCCCAATATTTAAACGTAAACTCTTTCGTAGATTACCCCATTATGAATCGGTTAGTTTGAAAATACATATTAAACCATTTATTTTTTGATAAAATGATTATTATATTATATATTCTGTGGCATGTCAAAGTATCAACATGTGGCATATGACAAAGGTTTTGAGATCTACCGCGTATAACTCTACACACATTTAGTTGTAAATCATACACCAATACAACAACTCTATTGTTTTGACGACAATCTATTTTGACATGCAAATGGCCTCATTTGTAATCAAGCCGTTTAAGACGATGTAGCTTGAAGTCCGACACAGACGAACCATACAATGTTCTATCGTAAGATAATAGGAAAAAACAATGATAAATTAAGATTGTCTTCGAAAGGAAATCGGATTCCCTTTGTTACGACGTTTTTTAAGCATTAATCTTAATTCGTATTGAACCGAATATTTATACAGTTAAAATAACTATTAACGAGCTGTTTGAACACCCTTTATCTTTGCAACCATAGTTAAAAAGAGAAAAAAACGAAAAAGCGGCTTCAAATAAAATTATTAATCATACATTTACCAAAGAAATGGTACAGCAGACAGTATTTGAGATAAAAACCAACCTCGAAAAGGAGAATTAGCTCGTGAATCTAACATTTAAACAAATTCGACCACACAGTAAATACAAAAAGAACCAATTGCCTTATTTAAAAGCATTCATTGTAAATATAAAACGTTTTTAACACATAAAGATGTATTTACCAAAGAGATTGTAAATAAGACGGTTAGATGAAATATCGGCAAGAAAACGCGAAGCCTTATTGACACTGTCTTTCTATAGTGAATTGACATCACGTATAGAGATCGGTGTTATTTGATTGGTTAATATATATCTACTATTGCGCAACGTTTCCATGACACACAATTAGGCCCCTTGCCTAAATCAGATCAGGCCCATTGGAAAAACTGGTTAGAACACTTTCTCTGGAATGGCCAGGACTCGTATGGAAACCGAGGAATTACCTACTTACGAGAAAGCAGTCGGTTTTATAACATCGTCTTGGTAATGAAAAGAGTGAATTTTGAATATATGATTGAATTAGAGGTTCGAAATCGAAGGTACCGATATACAATTAAAGTTACTTATCTAAAAACAAAACTCCCTGGGTATAGAAAGGGATGGTGCGCTTATTCGCCAGGATTTTTTTTTTTTCAGAAGAAAAAAGCACTTTATGGATTTTCCCAATCCGGAACGACAACATATTACAATGCAAAACAATATCGATTCCTCTCATGAGACTTAAATTATCGTTAGAATAATAACTTTTTCGAGAAATAAGTCGTCCAAAGAAGAAGGTCAAATCCCGTTTAGAGAAGGGCCTTAATAGCGTGAAACCACAATTGTGACAGACCCCTCAATATCTACGTATTTCAGAGTATTTCCAGAGAGTTATCTATGTCTCTGGTATTTGTAAACAGAGTTTATCGATCAAATAGCACATACCGCTACACATGACTTTAAAATTGCCATATATAAGGAGACTATCGGCTATGTTGAGCTTGATATTCGTCTGCTTTGTTTACATGTTTCTATCTATCTACTTTATCATATCTTTAAAACATTGTTTTAAGCGGAATGCGGGTTATCTTATTTTGTTTTTGTGTGGTCAAAATGGTTTAAACGTTGGACGCAAGGATAAATGACGATAAATTGGCTTTGTTTCATTGGAAGTGGGACACTTTGAATTGATTTCTGTTACTTTTATCGATTTCTTAATTGATAATTAATTATATCTAAACTGTATACATTCTTAGTACGTTACAAATGGAGTAGACTGCTTAACGAATCGTCACAGCAGAATAATTTCGGTTACTTTCTGAAAACAACCTCTTTTTATAATTGTTTTCTTCCCTCAAGATACAAAACTATAATTTCGTATGTGTCGACCTGAAATGATGTAGCTCCAACATTTTAAGGCGCTTATTCACAGATGTGAATAATTGGAAAGACAAAATAAAATGTACTTGAAACAATACAGTTTTTGTACATGTATCAACAACAGTACAAACGCTGTATTGTTTCAACAACATTGTATCATTATATTCAAATTGCGTCAAAATGAGGCAATGTGAACGATACAAGCGAGCCTAGATATAGCAGCTTCTTTAGATGTTACTACAGCAGACGACAACTTCCAATGGGATGTCTTACAGATATTTTGAGCGTAGCAGCACTTCAATGTGTTGTCGCCATGATATCGTTCGGTATTAATATCTTAAACACTAATTGTTTTTATTTGAAGTATAATGAAACCCCTTTTTATTCTTCTTTGCTACTATGAAAAGGAAAGACTGCATCACTTCTAAAAAAAATTTTATTCTAACTGACCAGACGCTGAAAAAATGTTTATGATACAAAATTGTTAAAGCGATGTTAAAAGAAAAACAATAACGTATGTTTTTGTTGTTATTCCTTCATTAGAACTTATGCATTCTTCATTCGTTATCAGCAATTCGTTGGAAAAGAAAGTAAAAACAAAAATATTTAGATATCGATCTGATAGATAAGTTAGCCTCATTTCTTCATTCCAACACACAAAGAAAGCCTCGTGATCGTTAAGGTATTCAAACACGTGGTGCTAACAAATCAAGAATATAACTTTTACAGGTATGGGATACATAAAGAGTAAATAGTCTATTATAGTGACATGTATACAATTTTGTAGACAAATAATAACAGTTCTTTACACCCGGTCCCAAGGGCCTATAAATCACTTAATAGCATAATTTCATATAAACAGGTGAGTGCAAATTACATTTAATCAATAAGACTTTAACGCAAATCAAAATGAAACAGTAAAACTGATCGTACTCATTGCCGTTACTAACCCACACAATCGGTGCGAGTACTGGTTTAGTATCGAGGAAGCAGTCATCGAGCGTGAAGTTAACACGATTTAAGCTTCGTACACAATCGATGTAAAACAAACAAGATAAGAATAAGATAATTATGTGCAGTCACGACAATTGTGTTTATAAAACTTACACCTATAAGAGTCTAGCAGTTATCCACAAATTAGATCGGTATTTCAAGGAAACCTTTCCCATGTGATTACATAATGACTTTAAAAGCAACAAGGGAGATTAGTTTGGAGGAGTTAGATAGCCAAACCCAAATTTTTCTTGTAGAGTTATCGTTCCTTACTAATAAATATGACTGACTGGTGGAGATTTGCAAAACACCTCTTAGCCATAACTTTTTTCTCCTACTAGCCACTGCCTTAAAATGAAAAAAAGGCTTATTTCAGCTACTCTCAGGGTAAAAACAAACCCAAACCTCAACGATCTTGACTTCTTTTGTTCTAAATGATGTAATGTTACATGTTTAAAGCCATGTACGTGCGCTCAAATACACTAAAATTGTGAAAGTTCTAGAATAATTGAAAGTGTATTCAAAAGGATTTTAAATTCTGGTTTACAGAGGAATTGAGACAGTAACACTTTCATATGATGCTTTTAAAAGAGTGAATACGATAAGGTTTGTTTACAATTAGCAATAAAACAAGGTCATCCAAGAATCGCCAGGAGCCAATAAAACCCAAGAAATTCTCTATTTTGAATGTTCACGTTGTTAATATAGAATAAATGGCAGTATTTTAATGTGTTTCACATGACTTTTCTAACAAGGTGATTGCAACTTTTAAATCCGAGCTCTCCTTGCTATTTAAGATGTTACTCGGATGTAAACGAGGAAGTTGAATTGGTGGGCATCCAACTTGTGAAAATAGCGCTTTGAAAAATAGATAATAAATAGTGCAAGCGTTATATTGTCATGATCCAGTAGTTTTTTGCTATCTTTCAACATATTCCCTCATAATCTATAACTAATTTTACCCATTTTTGCAGTTTTTCTGAGCGCCAGTATGCTTTTAAAGATATAAGAACGGTGAAACGAAGTAAGATATTAATAAGACACGGATACATACAAGTTAATAAATCTAAAACGATTTCAGCAAATTAAACAAATTCCCGTATGTAATATTTCAAAGCATTATGTGACGTAAATGATAGCAATGGTAATTGGAGAGAAACTGGATTTGACCTGTAAAAGGGAGTTTGTTTGAGAAAACATTTTTCGTTCTAAAAATTCCATACGTAGATATGTAGATACTTTTAACATGGACCAAATATGTGATTGCTGTTTAAACATTCTAACGAAGTTTGCGCACTTGCTTTCTTTTTATCATTTTCAATTCTATGGGATTTTACATCGCGTCAACATTAATTCAGTTTTGTTGTGATACTCGACTCTTAACGATGGTGGAAAACAACATACTCATTTGGGCTGGTAAAGCCGGATAGAGCCATCGGCATTTCGAAAGTGAGTTTGGAGAATACCTCTCATGAAAGTCCAAATGCCGTTACAGATTTTGGTCCCACGTTGCAAGGTGTCATGTGATTTCAAGTTCTGTTCTCTAAACACTAGGCCACGCCGATCCCTTAAAATGCAATCGTACTTATATTTAGGGCAAAAACTCGCGGATGGAATTACAACTTTTTTAAATCAATCTAACCCCTGTCTCCAAAATCAAATGTGTCTATACCCTCTGTATGCTTGTTTAGGTTAACTAATGCAACAATTAAGCGTACTGGAGACGTTTGGTTCATACAAACAAAGACGAGAGACCGGTTTACGTTTGCAACTTTTAAAAAGAACAATTTGCTTATATGTATTTTTTCAAACTGTTGTCGTATATAAATAAGTTGATAAACATGGTACCATACTTTGTATAAACTCACAATTATTCCCTTCATCTGTTTTCGTTTAAATTCATTTAAATGCATCTACAATATACAGGCAATTGATCTCCAAGAGACTTCACAACGAGCGAACTACGAGCCTTGAATTGTCAATTTGCAATTTCACAAGGAATGTGTCTTTTTTATTATTTGTCATTGCCTTCAGTCGCTGAACTTTAATTTGGATAAACCAACGTATACACAAAACGGAAATTGTTAGAAAATGATTATAACTAACCTCTCAGATGAAAATAGTTCCAATTTGTAGTAATCCTTTCAGAAAATGAATAAACAACGATTTGTTTGCGTGATTATCATAATCTATCTTAAACAAATCACCCTGCATCTAAACAATACTGCGGGCTGACTGACTATTCCTTAAATACTCTCGTATAGGAGAGATCGTTGCGACACTGTGATATATATTAATGGGCAAGAATAGGGAAATCGTTTCTTTATATGTGTCTTCTATGATCGTTATCGATACAGTGGGCAGGACACGCAGTGCACGTTAAGCCCCGTCTTTAGTAGTCTAGTTGTCCTATCACACAAATATTTATAACCATTCTATTCTGTTTATGTTTACATTTACGGGGAATTACGCTTATAGGTTGTTTAGCTAAGGTATTTACTGGTATAATTAACCATAGACTCTCACAGTTTTGTGAACATAATGACGTTATATCGAACGCCCAAGTTGGTTTAAGACCTCGCCGATCTGCTACAGATGCAATTTTCCTCCTTCATTCTGTTATACTTAATTTTTTGCATCAAAAGAAACGTTTGTATTGTGCTTTTATTGATATGAAAAAGGCTTTCGATAGCGTATATAGGAATGGGTTATGGTACAAACTAGGACGTATTGGAATTAAAGGTAAACTATTGCGTATTTTGCGCGATATGTATAGTAAGGTCAAAATCCTGCGTCAAATCAAACAATAGCTTTTCCAACTTTTTTGAAAGTCATGTCGGGCTTTTGCAAGGGGAGAAAACTTCACCGATTTTATATTCTCTTTTTATAGATGACCTTGAACAGTTTTTACAAAAGGATAATACCTGTGGACTTAACATAAATGACCTTTAATTATTTTATTATTATTCGCTGATGATAGGGTTATATTTGGTAAAAGCCCAGAAGATTTGCAAAATAGTTTAAATGGTCTTCATGAGTATTGTTCAAACTGGGGATTAGAGGTGAACACTGATAAAACCAAATTAATGGTATTCAGAAAAAGGGGCACTCTAAAAGTAGATGAACACTGGTTTTATAACAACAAAGAAGTGGAAGTAATCAATGATTTTATTTATTTGGGAACAGTATTTAACTACACAGGGTCTTTTTCTCTCAATCAAAAAACATTAGCTGGCAAACGAATGAAAGCAATGAATGTACTTTTAGCAAATCTGAAAGAGTTTGATTTTACTTCTAAAACTACTTGTTATTTATTCGACTCCTTCGTGGGTTCTATTTTAGGCTACGCCGGGGAGGTAATGGGACATTCTAAATCTAAAGAAATAGAAAGAGTACATCTCAATTTCTGCAAAAAGATATTAGGTGTTAAAACAACCACTAGTACTCTAGCTATATGTGGGGAATTGGGACGATATCCTTTATACATGAATAGACATGCTCGTTTAATTAAATATTGGGCTAAAGTAATATGTTCTGAAAATATGATTGTTAAAACCCTTTATGATGTTCTATTAGAAGATAATGAAAATGGTAGTGATATTTGGTGTGGTAATGTTAAGAAACTTTTAGAACAATAAGGTTTCAGTTTTGTATGGAATAACCCTCAACAGGTGAATTTGAAATCGTTTCACTACACATTTAAAGAGCGTCTGATTGATATGTTCAAACAAAATTGGTTTGAAGATATCAATCAGGCCAGAATTTTACATATATATCGTTTTTTAAAGACAGATTTTACTATAGAAACTTATTTGAATATTTTGCCAAAACAATTAAGAATATATTTATCTAGATTAAGGTTATCATCTCATCCATTGCGGATCGAGACTGGACGATATTTGTTTAAATAGAGTTGATCGTAACCAACGATTGTGTTTGTTGTGCAACGAGAGTGAAGTGGAAGACGAATTTAATTTCATTCTCGTTTGTTACAAATACAATCAGATCAGGAAGACATATATTAAAAAGTTTTATTGTGAACGTCCTTGTATGCAAAAATTGGTTCATTTATTCCAATCGAAAAGTCCAAATATCATTTACAATTTAGCAAAATTTATAAAACATGCATTTGGAATTAGAAACATATGTATAAATGCCATGATTACTGATTAATTGTTAACTTTTATACAGGTACATCATGCTTATTCTCATTTTCATTTTACGAAATCTTTCTTCCATGGCGGTTATTATTTATTTATTATTTTCTTTTTTGAGACAACTGTAACATGTTAATGTAAAGTAATTGTAAATATGTAATTTTGTATATGACTAGAAGCTGTACTAGCTTATGTCAATAAAATTTGTCTATGTCTATGTTATAACTGCCTTGGTCTGTAGCCAAGCTGACGCCACGCTGACAGTACAGCAGGAGACGGAGCTATTATTAAAAATCTGCTTTCTTTAACCCTTTACTAAACGTCACATTTTCGACTGTCCCAAATTGAAAGAGTTTGCAAACGATGTTTCAAGATGTGATGAAAGCAAAATAAATATTTTAATAGGACATAAAACATTGTGGGAAAAGGAGAAATTGTTCGTTTAGAGTAATTTCCCCTTTTCCCACAATCTTTTCTAGAGTCGTCTGCTTCAACTTGGTCAAATGAAGTTATTATTTGGTAATGGGTTAACTTCCAACTGATTTACGGATGATTGTCCTTTGGCAAAACACTGTTGCGTAGCATATTACTGGTAGATTACCCATGAAACATTTACTTAATGTCTATTTCTGAACACTGTACAACGAGGAAAGAAAGATCAATCCTCCATGTTTGTCACTCTGTAGATGTCTTCATCCATTATCAAATATCTGGCCGATGCCGTTACTAAAATGCGATAGTTAAACCACCAAATCGGAACCCTTGAAACATAAAACTGCATGAATAGGTAGGTGGCAAGAAAGATCTATACGAACTACTGTTTCGTATCCTTGAATTCTAAAAATAGATTATCTGGGCAAGAAAAAGGACAATCAGATAAAAACCAAAGTCCACTTAAAAATTGGGATAAGCACATGCACGATAGATTTAATCGCGCGATAGTGTTACTCATGCCACAGACTAGACGTGTGAATTCCATCTGTACGCATATGTGTGTTTTAGTCTTTTTGTTCCTTCCTCTATATTTGTCTTTTGTTCTTTACATTTATTTCTTTTATTAACTCAAACTGATTCTATGAGTTTGATATGTGTCTCTTACCCTGTACTGAAATGAAGCAATCTCTCCTTATGTTGCCCAACTTATGTCATGTTTAGGATGTCTGCATATCGGAATATCTGTGCATTTTGATCTTAATCCAGACATCTTTTTTTCTGTTTGTATTTCGAACACATTCAGTTCATTGAATATTGAATCAACATGCAATTGTTTATGAGGAATTGTGATGTATCCGAATCCAAGCAGGATGATAAATGTTTACAATAACCTCCGATTTATGTTGATACTCCGGGACGATACAACTGATCATTTATAACTAAACATATTGCTCTTCAGAACGTTGTTGTTTACGGTTTTACATTATCATTATAAATCCTTCAAATACATTGCATCATGTGGGTCATTATAAATAGAGTTACATGACAGGGCTTTTTTTACCTCTAATTGGGAAGAGGCATAGGCCTGTTGATTTGGAAATTATATCGATTAAATTGTTGAATTGCAAACCAAAAAGCTAATGCAACTTTGATTTTGTGAAACCTGCATGACTTCAAAGAAATTTCCAACTGGGAAGGTGCCTTGTATAGGCCCCTGTTATAGAACGAGAAAAAGCAATGAATTCCATTCATTGAATCGGTCAAATTACAGTGAAGACTCATCAACAGTTCATGGACTCGTCAGTGAAATTCTCAAAAGGTCCTACAAAGACAAGTGGCCTTGTTTATAAGAAGTGAGCACATTAGCTAAAAACGCCAACCGCAGCCTCATCGTCCTATAAAAGCCTAGGACTTATGTTTAGGTTACTACGTCAGTTTTTGACATGTATCAAGTGTTTCCTCTTCTCTGTGTTCTGATATCTTATTTCTATTTTCAACGAGGAAGAGGGTTTCTTTACAAAGTTTGACAGTTGTAGAGTTGTGCAAAATTTGGAATTAATCAAACTAAATTGTTAGTAAAGAAAATTCTGGTAAACTCTGTCTTTTTGTCAGAGCCAAAGACAGAGAACAACTACAAATAATTATAGAGGTGGGAGTAATCTGTGACTATAATGGTATTACACAACATACCCTCTCGGATTACTTAAAGTCAATATCTTAAATTTTATAGTCCCCGCAATGATCAAAAGGATAATCTATCCGTGAGCTTTCGCTGTATTTAAAATATATTTATAAAAGTAGTTATTTTATCTATTCAACTGATAAGCTACCGTTCAGCTAGCATTGGAGTTTATCGCGAAGGCGAATCGCGAGTGGCAGCCAAGTGGATTGTTGAAACAGCGACATTTTTATTTGCATAACGCGATCTTGGTCCTTATTATTTACATTGAATGCTCACTGCATTGTCCTTTTCATAAGAGATGGTTGGTTAACGTTACGACAAAAAGGCAAATTATCATTTTTTAAAGCACAAGGTTTCTTGTTTCAATGTCGAAATTGTCTGACGACCACGTCGGATGAAGTCTAACTGTTTGATCATGGAACATGTACTAATCATGGAACATGTACTAAACTGCCCAAGCTTGAGCACTGTATACCAACGAAAGAATGACTAATCAACTATATTTGTCAAGCTTAAAGTGGCCTCATTCATTTTCAAATATCTGTCTAACGTCATTACTAAATTGCGGAAGTTAAAACACGAAACCGAAACATAAAACTGCATGAATGAGTTTTAACGAGAACGATACGAACTACTGTTCCGTTTCTTTGAATTCTAAAAATAGATTATCCAGGCGAATAAGTTATTGCTAATGTACATTAACAAAATGACAGATTTATACACATCATAGTCTACTTAAAGTTTGGATTCATGACGTGAACGATGGTAGGTTTAATCTCGTTATAGTGATATAACTTATGCCGCAAATTAAAGCGGTAAAGTAACCTTATGAATCTTACCATTCATGTTCCTGTTTTATGTGTGAATTTGATCTGTACGTAAGTGTTTGTTTTAGTCTCTTTATTGGTCTGTAATAGTCTTTTCTTTTTTACGTTTGTATCTTTTATTTACTCAAACTGACTCTGTGTGTTTTATATGTGTCTCTTCCCGTGCACTTCTATGAAGCAATTGTAACAGCCGCAATTGAATCGACTGTCGAATAGCTAGCTGTTAACGCGAGCTTTTATGGGATCTTATCTGTATAAAAATTTGATAATCACCGAACTGCGTAGTTAGATAAATATACCACCAGATATCAAGTTAGCCCAGTTGTGTGTGGGGCGTTGATGTAGAATTCCAAAGTATTTAATGCCGAGGATATTTGGTTTTTACGCGCAAGACTTAACCTTAATTTTACGGTATGTATGCTTCGCTATGGTACACAGTTAAAATGTTACTTAAGGATTAATCTCTAAATCGTTGCTTACTAACATGATTTGTAATTTGCCCTCATTTGCTTGTAACAAATGATATTGATATCGGCTATCGGCGGGTTAAACTGTGTATCGATAGAGGAAATAGTCTATGTTTTAAATGACCAAGGCAAGCTCACATGGATAATACAAGCTGTAGCCGTGAAATACAATGAAGTATCCACGACTGGATCATACGGACTAAGGACAGGCGATATATTTTAACCTCATCAAGTCTAAACAGGTGAGCAAGGTACTCGGGAAATGTGTCCTCTATACGTCTTCAACCCATTACCAAACAATAACGACAATAATGACATTTAAACACTCTGCTGCAGACAATTTTGGAAAGCATTTAGGGAAAAGTGGAAATTGCTCGTGACGAGCAATTGTTCCTTTCCCTAAAATGTTTTCTGCCCTATCAGAAGATTATTTTACAATTTCATTATAATTGAAATGTTGCCAGCAAATTTTTTCAGTTTTAGACAGTCGAAAATTGTGTGTTTAGTAAAGAGTTAACCGATATGCAACGTACAATAGAGACCGATATAGCTATGTCCGTCCATTCTCCCATAAGTAGTGAAAGAATATATGTTTTCTTTAAAGATGCTTGATAATAGATTTGGCGGGTTTGGATTTTTTTCTTTAAAACTGCAGGAGATGTGTTGTGTCAAATGAATAACATTGAATTAAAGTCATTGATTGCAAAAATGTTCTGTTTTAATTCTTTGAACTTTGGAAAAAAAGTGAATAAACGTGAGTTTAAATAAAAAAAGACCTTTTAGAGATTTACCGCATTTAAACTGTACACCTTTAGATAAATGGACGCTCCCTGGATAAAGTGGTGGAGTTGCCCTTTGTATTAAAGACTCTATAAACGATGGTGTGGAACTTGTCAGAAACCACCACCATTCAATTATATGGATAAAACTGAATAAGACTTTTTTCAATTTAGAAAATGATGTTTTCATGAGTGGTATTTATCTTTGGGATGAATCATCTCCAGCTTACAATGTTGTAAATGTAGATTTTTTCGATTTATTAGAATTAGATTTCAACAGCTTCAATGAACATGGCTCCGTATTTATAACGGGCGACCTTAATAGTAGAGTAGGCCTTAAACATGATTTTGTTTATTGTGATACCCTATCTGAAGAACTAGATGCAGACGACTATGTCCCGGATAGATTTCTCGATAGGGCCTCACTTGATAGAAAAAGTAATAATTTTGGGACAAGGCTCCTCGATCTCTGTAAATCTACAGGTCTTCGCGTTGTAAATGGTAGACTGTATAGTGATTTTAATATTGGTAAATATACATTTGTATCCCATAAAGGGGCCTCAGTAATTGATTACCTTCTCACGAAGGAGAGCAATTTTTCTTGTCTATCGCATTTCGCAATTGAGCCAATTAATGTTTGGAGCGATCATACTCCACTAAATATTTCACTTTGTTGTAACAAACCTTGTTTTGACAGTGAGAACTACTCAGACACCACTTACAAATGGAATGAGTCGCACAAATCTATCTTCCGAGCGGGGATAATTGAGAATTTAGCTTTTTTTTATCACTTGGCCACATCAATAAATGTCGCAAGTCGTGACTCATTGAACAATGTAGTGAGCGAGTTCACAAATAAAATCCGTGAACTTGCAGAGCCTTTGTTTTCAAAACATGTTTTTTCAAGCAACATGGGTGAACAAAATCTGAAAAGGAATGCAGAATGGTTCGATCGTGATTGTGTAAACGCTCGAAAGGCTTATATGGAATCACGCTATGCTTTGAATCAAAGCCATACAGATACAAACCGCAACATTTTTTGTAAAGCTAAGAGTTTTTATAAAAATACAATACGCAAAAAGAAAAACTGGTTCAATAAAAAGAAGCTCTGTGAATTAGAAAATCTCAGGTCTAAAAAACCGAAAGATTTTTGGAAACATTTCAGAAAAAGCAGTCCTAGGACGTCGAATTCAATTCCTTTGATCGACTTTTACAAATACTTTTCTACAATGGAGAATGATTTATATACTGTTAACCATCAAGATGCAGATTCCTTTGTTAAAAACCACGACTTTAACTCTATTCTAGACTTCAATGAAGAACTAGACTTTCCTATTACTTTAAACGAGCTTCAAACATCGGTTAAAAAGTTAAATACCGGTAAGGCACATGGAAATGATAACATATTAAATGAATATCTAATTGAAACTGTGGATATTCTCGGTTCTCATTTATGTGATATTTTCAATGGTATTCTCGATACTGGTTATTTTCCAGATCAATGGTCTATAGGCAATGTTATCCCTATATACAAAAAAGGTGACAAACAAGATACAAATAACTATAGAGGTGTCACTCTACTTAGCTGTTTCTCAAAACTTTTTACAACTATACTTAATCAAAGAATAATGAATTATTGTAACAAACATAACAGTATCTCTGATGCACAATTCGGTTTTAAAAAAGGCAGCTCTACAGTAGATGCTACTTTTGCCTTATTTTCTTTAATCGAACATTATTTAAACCACAATAAAAACTGTACATAGCCTTTGTTGACTTAAAGAAGTGCTTTGATAGTATAAATAGAAACGCGTTACTGTTCAAACTCCATAGTAAGGATTTTCGTGGAAAGACCCTAAGAATTATTAAATGTATGTATGAAAATGTAAAGTCTCGAGTAAAACATTGTGGAAATTTATCCGACATGTTTGAGTACTCGATTGGGCTTAGACAAGGGGAGATAATGTCACCTGTTCTTGTGTCCTTATTCCTTGAAGACCTAGAGTTATCGTTATTTATGAATGGAAATTCTGGTATTTTAATTGATGATCTTGTTTTGATGTTGTTATTATTTGCAGACGACATGGTTCTGTTTGGCGACTCGCCTGATAACCTGCAAAAATGCCTTGATTCTTTGTTACAATATTGTAAAACATTGGGCCTCGAGGTAAATTCATCTAAAACCAAAGTTATGGTCATTAGAAAGAGAGGTCGAGTAAAACAAGACGTGAACTTGTATTACGATGGAAGCGTTTTAGAAATTGTAGATCATTTTAATTATTTAGGAACTGTGTTGAGCTATAATGGTTATTTTAATCATAATAACGAATATTTAATAGGTAAAGCCTTAAAAGCTGTTAACACATTGTTAAAACATTGTATAAGATATCCTTTAAAACCAAAAACACTGTCTCAATTGTTCGACTCTTTTGTTGGGTCAATCTTGGGGTTCTCTTCGGAAATTTGGGGATTCACCAAATCAAAAACGATAGAAAGAGTGCACTTGAATTTCTGTAGGAGAATCCTGAGAGTGAGAACTAGCACCACGTCGGCAGGTGTTTATGGTGATTTAGGTCGATTTCCACTTTATGTAATGCGTTATTATAAAATTATTAAGTATTGGTGTAAGATATTACAAACAGACAATATTATAATCAAGAAACTTTATATACTATCTTTGTCAGATTGTAACTTAGGGAAGAAAAACTGGTTGTCAAATGTTAAACACCTGTTAGATAACTTTGGATTTTCGATTGCTTTTACAAATACACCTACCATCTGCCTTAAATCGTTCCCAAAACTTTTCAAGAACAGAGTCATTGAATGTTTCATACAAGAATGGCAATGTTCCCTTGAGTCTAGTTCATCTCTTTCAGAGCTAAGATATTTTAAACCTTATTTTGAGTATGAACAATACTTAGACATTTTGCCGCCAAATCTTAGATTCTTTTTGTCGAGAATGAGATTATCGGCACATTCTCTAAGGATACAGACAGGGCGTTACACCCAGAATGCTATACCTCGAAATGAGAGATTTTGTATGTGTTGCACATCCCATGACATTGAGGACGTTTATCATTTTATTTGTATTTGTAAAGCCTTCGAAAAAATCAGAAAACAATATATAACTGAGTATTACTATAAAAAACCATCTGTTTTTAAGTTCAATGCTCTCATGTCTACAAATAATGAAGCTTTACTAATTAATTTGGCAAAATACATAAAAACAGCATTGGAGGCACGTCAACTATTCTTAAGCGTCCATAATCATACACAACAATCTTAATTACCTATTTTTACTTATTTCTTCACTCTTTGATAATCAAATATTGTTTTTTTAGTGTTTAGTATAACTTTCCTTAAAAACCACATGGTATAATATTTGTACAAACTATGTATGATATGACTATGTACTATGTACTTGTTTAATAAAATATGTTCTGTTCTGTTCTGTTCTGATAAACTATGCTTTCAATAGAATATTAAATATCAGAGAGAAAAAAACTGTTTTGTTTCAACGTCAATTTATTTTGACTTTCAAATTTTATGTTATGTTAACAAATACACGAAATATTTTGCATAGAAATCATCTAAATGATGTTTTGCTTATTCATAAGCATTTTCTATCTCTGTCATATTGGTTTTTGAAGACCTCTTCCGTAGATGCGCCAAAGAATTGCAATGCGAATCAATGAATAGAAAATAGAAAATTAAAAAGTTATCCTTTTTTCACAATGATTTCTAAATAGTATAGTGTAAACAAACGGTTATCTTGTTGGTTTATTGGTTTGTTGGATTTTTCCGTGTACCTTCGGCGGGATTACTCGTTTAAAATTCATGAAGTTAGATAAAGAGATAAACACATGTGAACCCTTTTCTCAAAACTTAACTTAGATAGAACTAAACTTGGACATGTGCATGACAAGCATATCCAGCAATAATTACTTTGTTTACTGATTTCTAACATAAAACGGAGTTTGTACTTTGTACAAATGTATTTCAACATCGGATGACCAATAAAATAGAAATGTATTTTCTCTACCAAATTAAGTTGTAACCATTGTGACAGAGAGCAAAAACTGTTTGAATTAAGAAATTTATGGTTATTGCCCTAGTGGTTTTGAACACATTTGTACCAAATATTTCATCTTGCAAATTTTCTGGAGGTATAGGTCCAGGAAGGGGAAATAGGAATGTCCTAGGTCATATTCACAAGGGACAAATATCCAGGGAGGGGACATATGTATATGTCAAGGGGGAATTTAAATATACTCCAATGAGCATTTTTTTGCTTTTTTTATAATGCTCTGAGGTTATACCGAATAAGCTACTCGTTTGCGACGCATTTGTTAGATATACCTAAAGGTGATCATGCTACACATTGGATTAGATACTATTTCCATATTCTGTACATGACTTATACAAAATAAACGTCTAATATTACTGTTTCTTCATCAAAACCGAAATATTACCTTTATGAAACGACGTTTCTACTCCAAACCCCGTCAAAATAGGCACATCAATAACAAAAACAGTGTACTGTTTCAACCATTGTGTTAGCCTATAGCATTTTACGACACATTTGTCACTCCTTATCCAAAGAAGGATACCAAAAATAGTATTACAGTTTGCTTACGTCAATTCACAATCATTCTACAGTGTAATATTGCATACAGGTAAGCTTTTTTATAATCTAACTCGATGTTGTTTAAAGCTATTTTTTAATAGAAATACCATTCAAATTCTTAAAACCTAATACAATTGCCAATTGTAATACATTCTTATTGAAAGGTAATTTAATAGATCAATCATTTGTTTTATTAAAAATGAGACTCTTTGGTCGATTGTTTTCAACATTTTAGACATTTGAAACAATGAGTGAATATGTTGTGATTAAGTTTCCATTAAAAATGTATCGTGTAAATAAGATTTATATAAGGACCATATGGTAATGTTTTGGATAAAAGTGAAGGATGATATATTTAATTTTTTTTTTCAAACTCGCATATCTCATCTTTTTTTTATTCTATACAATGTTTATTTAAAATACAAAAATATGCAACAATGCTATGTATTTTTTGAAACTTTTAACAGATGACTTTCATTTTTGCTCCTTTCTCTTCAAGCTCAAACACAAAAAGAGTACTGCTCAATATGAGTTATGACCTCCATTCTAAACATTGTTCTTTGATGAAAAAACGCCTTAAAGGCACATTAAATGAGATTAATGCTTTATCAGACTATATCATTTGGTAAACTTTTAGTCAGATTCAAATAGTTATCACAAAAAAACTCTATCAGCACAATTTAAATGTAAAAGCCAACAAGAAATAACCCAGATTTACCAGTTTAATAATTCAGATTTTGTATTTCTTCACCCCTGATCTTGACAGTTGACACACAAACTTTTCGAACCGACCAATCAGAATTCGTTATTTTGAATATGTAAACAAACAGGTTGTTGATAAACATGATTGAATTGGAGACAACCATATTTCAAGCACAAAATAATTTGTGTTAAAAAAGTATTTTATTAGGGTCTTAATGCATTCCTTAATTAATTCTCATGACGTTTATGAACATAATAAAAGAACTCTATATATTTTTTCAGAAGTTTATAACTCCTCATCTCCTTTTATTTGCCTTTAACTTTAGAAATAATTCAAATACTTATATGTGTGCATGGTGTCGCTATAGCACAAGCATTTTCTTCTAAATCTCAACCGGAAACGAAATTTAAGAACGAAAAAAAGAAAGTAGTGTCTTGGCACAGGCTTATAAAATTGAAAAAAAAAAGTATATTATTCATTGAAACCGGCTTTTGCGTACCAGTTCAACAGGATCAATACGAAAATTACATAAGAGAGTCTTTGCTTGTATCTTGAAATGGATTTTGGTATTGGCAAGGGGCCAAGGGCATACAAAAGAAACGTTAAACGAAAGAAAAAACTTTGCCGAATGTGGATTCCGTAGATGCGCCAAAGAATTGCAATGCCAAGCAATGAATAGATAATTAAAAAGTTATACTTTATTCACAATGGTTTCTAAATAGTTTAATGTAAACAAACAGTTATCTTGTTGGTTTATTGGTTTGTTGGATTTTGTTCTGTGTACCTTCGGCGGGATTACTCGTTTAAAATTCATGAAGTTAGATAAAGAGATAAACAAATGTGAACCCTTTTCTCAAAACTTATCGTAGATAGAACTAAACTAGGACATGTGCATGACAAGCATATCCAGCAATAATTACTTTGTTTACTGATTTCTAACATAAAACGAAGTTTGTACTTTGTACAAATGTATTTCAACATCGGATGACCAATAAAAAAGAAATGTATTTTCTCTACCAAATTAAGCTGTAACCATTGTGACAGAGAGCAAAAACTTTTTTATTTAACTTAAGTAATTTATGGTTATTGTCTTAGCGGTTTTGAACACATTTCTACCAAATATTTCATGTTGCAAATTTTCTGGAGGTATAGATCCAGGAAAGGGGCATAAGTCCTAGGGGCATGTTCACAAGGGGTAAATATCCAGGGAGGGGACATATGTAAGAGAAGCATATGTCAAAGGGGGAATTAAAATATACTCCAATGAGCACTTTTTTCTTTTTTAACAATGCTCTTAGGTTGTACCGAATTAGCTACTCATTTACGACGCATATGTTAGATATACTTAAAAGTGATCATGCTACACATTGGATTAGATACTATTCTGTACAAGACGAATACAAAATAAACGTTTAATATTACTGTTTCTCCATTAAAACCGAAATATTACCAATATGAAACGACGTTTTTACTCCAAACCCCGTCAAAATAGGCATATCAATAACAAAAACTGTGTACTGTTTCAAACACGTATTTCTTAATAGTATGTGATTGACTTAAGATACAGGAGAGGTGTTCGAAAAGTATCCGGAAAACGTTCATAAAATATTCATTAATGCGAATATTAGTGGGTAGAAATAAAAAATGATACTTTAATATTCTATACACATAATGCAAATTGAATTGGGAAACACCGCTCGTATACGACAATTATATCATTCCTTAACAAAATAGATTATATAAATAGTAACCAAACTTGCTTGTGTCAATTCACAATCATTCTATAGGGTGACATTGAATAAAAGGTAAGGTTTTATAAATTCTAACGCGATGTAGTTTAGAGCAAATGTATTTCGACCAGAAATGAGATATATATTCGTATGGATATCTTATACCATGGGCAGTTATAATAGGTTTCTATTAATATGTATCGTGTGAATAGGTTTTAGATAGGGTTGACATGGTAATGTGTTGGATAAAAGTGTGGGATTTCTTCGATATCTTTTTTTCAAACTCTCATGTCTCATCTTTTGTTTGTTTGTTCCATACAGTGTTTCTTTAAAAAAAAAAGGGATTTGTAACAAATGTATGATTTTATAAACTTAACAGCTGACTTTCATTTTTGATTCCTTTCTTTTCAAACGCAGTAGCGAAAAGAGTACCGCACAATATGAGTAATGACCTCTATTCTTAACATTGTTCTTTGATGAAAAAAGATCTTAACTTTAAACATAATTTCAAATTCTTATATGTATGTATGGCGTCGCTATTTCAAACCCGATTTAAATGTAATCTAAACTGAAAACGAAATTCTTGAAAGAGAAAAAGGGATTGGTATCGTAGCGCAAACTTGAACATTTAAAAAAAGTATCTTATGTTCTCCAGATAGCTTTATCAATTTAGGATAAATAATTTATCCTATCTACTGCTATTAGCCCAGCGGATTTCGTTGAAAATTGTGCATTTCATTATATCCAATTTTGCTCTTTGTGAACCAGTTCTGTAGTATAACGCGCTCATCAAATTTAGCAGATTCATCAATGATTTCATTTATTTAAAGAAATGTGAAAGCTTCGGACTCGTGAGCTTCACAACTAGACAATAGATTCGAACGTAAAATGTAAAAAAGAATGATAAATCCTCCTATATTTTAATGCTTATTCAAACTAATTAAAACAAATACCGTTTACGACAATCAGGTAAGTTCCAGGCTTGCCGCCGAGTAAATTAGAGGCTAACCTGTGATCTAACCTGTTTGCTACTCTAAGAATCTTTCTTTAACAAAATTAACCAGATAGTTAGGGTTTCGAAAAGCAGAAGACACAAAAATCTATTTTTAGAAAATTACCCAGCATTCTAAGGGTTAAATGAGACGATCACAGGAAAGGTGTTATAAGGCGGGACACAGAACAAAACGTTTGTAACCCTACACTTGTGGTGGAGGCGAAGGCTTATTGGCTACAATAATACTCATTCTTCTACCCAATCCAATATCTTCACCATATTTCAATCCTTGACTATCACAAACCGTACATAGAAGACCGCCTATACGTTAAACGTACACAAAAAACCATAGAATGTAGCTACAAAACCAAGGATTTTCCCAATGACTTCAAACCCCATAATACTTTTTTCGGCCATGTCGTTTTGCTATATTGTTTTTCGCTTTCATGTACCCTCGAACATTCATTTGTATTGGGCCTTTTAATGACGTAGAAAAATCAAAGTTTAAAGGAATTTTAATTGAAGAAATTTCATTCAACTATTTTTTTTTTAAAAAGCGCTAGTTCTGTAGCGTTTAATCGGTATTAATGCTTCGCATTTAATATTATCTACGAAACAAAGAAACATACACTTCTCCCCGCTTCCCAAACATCGTTTATAAACGTACAAAAAAGATATAGATCATTTGTATTGCAGAAATTGCAAACAAATTAAACGGGTTTATTTTGTGGACAACGAGCTAAACTTAGATTAAGCTTTAGAAACCTTTGTCACGCGAGTCTTCTGGGATGTTTTACTGCTCTTGTCACGTGACATTAGCAAGAAATGAGAGAAGGAATTCCTGTTTATGTAAAAACGGGTGTGAATATTGAAGCACTGATTAGTTTCAATTGAATAAGTACCGTTTCTAAATGTTTCAAATGTTCAAAAAAAATAAACTAACACCAACATTGAGACGCAACGTTACGCAAATGCTGTGGAAAATAAAGGATTAGTAACTTGACTTGAATGTTAGTTATGTGTCAATTGTGTTTACTGGTGTTTACTTACAATGACATCGAGACAAAGACCGCAATTAACAAAAATACAATAAATGAATATAACCCTCTCCAAAACAGTAACGACATTTGACCACTTTGTTGCAGACGAATTAGAAAACATTGTGGGAAAAGGAGAAACTGCTCGTAACGAGCAATTTTTCCTTTTCCCATAATGTTTTCTGCCCTATCAGAAGATTATTTTTCAATTTCATCACATTTTGAAATGTTGTCTGCGAACCCTTTCAATTTGGGACAGTCGAAAATTTGTTGTTTGGGAAAGGGATAATATGTTACTTTTGCTTGTCGAATCATTGTTTTTTCGGATTCCACCTGCATTCTAGATGATCGATAAGATATCAATTATGGCAATAATATATCAAATTATCATTTTGTTCAAAGAGCTACGAACTAGTCCTTTCAGCAAAGTTATAACTAAAAGTAGCGATGTTAAGCATGATTAATTCATGAAGTTTTAATCTATATAAATACAGTAAACGCAGTTTATTTGCGGTAGAACTAAAAATCAATGTCACTTTTTTAAATCAAAATAAATGTTAATTCACAATATACACACGTCAAAGAGTTACAAGCAATTTTATCTTTATTCAGTGCGTATCCTAAAACAGTACGGCTGTTTTTATTGTTTTAAAGAAATTAACTTTTCCTTCCAAATTTCCTCAAAGTTTCCTCTCATCTGTGATCAATCAATGGTGTACGTTTCAATGATGTGATGTGATTAGCATTACCGATTTCAAAAAAAAAAACAGAAGCCAGCATAACAAGTTCAGTATAATACGAACTTTTGTACACAAGCATGTGCAAACTTTTTCTAAATGAAAAAGAAATATTTACTCGTCAGTTTAAACAAAATTATCTGCTTATAAACAACTCTGTATGACAGTCTTGAATCGTTCAACAATTTACATCGATTTAGCAAGTTATAGAAGTTAGAAAAAGTCCACAATTGGAAGTTTGTGAATTTCATACGTGGTCATTTTGCAAATTTCCGTTTGGCTATTGTCTCTCGAATGGGCATATTAAATAAGCAAAAAAACGTTTTCGTGCCAAAATCATTATACGAGGTTAATGAATAAAACAAATGATCTGTTCATTTAACGAAAAAGGCAATCGTTTAAGTATTTGTATCCGTTCGATTTATGTGCAGTATAAATAACTACGCAATACTATCTAATGATAAGTTATTTTGGTCCGGGAAAAACCAACCGTCTATTTATACCAAGGCGATTTCTTGATAGTCTTATGTATCTTTCGTTTTACGTCCTAGAACAAATATGGAAGCAATAAACTTAAAAGAGAAATAACACTTATAAAGTCCCATCTACTAATCTGAAATGAATGTGTGTATGCCATAAAAAGAAGTTAAATAACCATGTGATTCAAAAAGGTGCAGTTTAAAATTACTTTTCCTCACGGAAGTAAACAAGTATACATTTATTCCCGGTTTCTGTCGCACATCTTGTTTAAAGTTACTTGCTTATGCATATGTTAACTGTAAAAACGAAGTGTGTAGTAACTTACAGGAATAATGTCGATCCAAGGTCAAACTGTATGTCTATCACCACTCAGCAGATTCGAGTAACACTGATTTTCATTGGATAATATTTTTAAATCCCATGTACGTCTTTTTTCGAACTTCCGGGCACTTCATGATTTTAAGTGACACCATATTGCATAGCAACAGCACTGCAACAACTTAAACCATGTTATTATCGAGATTGACTCACAACTTCTTAAATACACGAAGTAAAGTTAATGACGCAATTTGTTGGATCTGTTGGGCGATTGTATCAACTTACTATAACAATTTGATAAAAGGATTTTTCTTTTTTAATTTTCATATTTATTATGTGAAGGAGTAAAAATAAGTTATCGCAGTTTGAAGAGTCTAATCTTACGGTCATGGGTCAACGTTTAACATTCCACACATTGATTTCAAAGCACATCGAAACCATATAACCAGGGTGGGGAAATCTGATTTTGATGTACTTGTGTATAAATAATAAATCTTTTTCTGTACAGTCCAACTTGTGTTAAGAGTCCAGTCTTTAAAACTTAGAAAATTTGCTGTTTAAGACAGGTAGGCTGCTCAACACAATATGATTTACACCATAAATCCAACAATGGGACTTTCTGTAGTTGTTGTTTAAGGCAGGTTGGCTACTTCAGAGGATGGTTGCTTTACATAATTTGGACTGTACATGTCAGTAAAATGGTTATATGGTAAATTACAATAAACATTCACTTATCTGTTAAGCATCTCGGATAAGCTTGGCAATACAGACAAATGTTTTCGTAATCCCTAACACAAGTAACATATAACATACAAATGTAGGCTATATCGAAACTATTATTGCGAACCAGAGCAGCCGCCTGTGTAAACGTGGCGATACTTCTAAAGGTAGCAACCAATGTTAAACGTTAAAACCGCGACACACACATAGCTTTGTAACACATAAATGGAACCGTATGCTTATAGAGCTTGTAAAGCATGCTTGTAGGGTTATGTTCTAATGGTAACATATATATCATGGCAAACCAGAGCAACCACATGTTCAAATACAAACCAAACAATAAATCCATGACAGAAAGGTTGCAATCAATGAGAAAACTCGACAATGGAAGACAAACACAGATATTTAACCATATAATGAAAAAACATGGTTATAGAACCTTTAAAGCATGCTTGTAGAGTTACGTTGCAATTAGTAGTTTTATGTTTTGAAAACAATTTTTAAAAGAGTTACATTTTCACACATTTAAGACCTTCCATTCTGGCAATTTCATTTTGAATAAAAAGTTATTAGTTATGGATAAATGTTGACTAATAGAAGTTTTTTAAACATTTTGAAATGAACTTTTGCCCAAGACCCAGTTGCACCCCATCTGGGATAAAATACTAGGTCACTTTGTGAACTAGTTGGTGTATTTTGTGCGCATTCTAGAACCTATATATGTATGGAAATGTTCGTGAATGTTGGTCAACGCCTACGAAATATTAACACAATTTGAAACTCGGCCAAAAAGTGAACTAATTAAAATATCATGTGTATGAATATTCGAAATTGACTCTAGATGTTTCTCTTGTAGTCCAATCTATTTCAAAGTCGGTCATTTTGATTTCCTTTGGATACAAACTTAGTTTTATAGTCAAACACAATATCATTTTTCCTTACTCGTGTGAGCGATATATAAGACAATCTCAGACCTTTTGCTGAATGTCTATCTTGAAACGGGTCTTTGATAGAACCGACAAATTGTCGATGGCCATCGTAGCATCATTAATCACATGCTTTCTTAATGTTGCAGGTGTTGTTTTGGACTCGCTAGTGGGTGACACAAGGACGGTGCTGATTTCCTGTGCATATGCCGTTTAATTTGAATCTACGGTGTCCTGAGAACAACGAAGTTATGCCGACTACACGCTGCTAAGCCTTTGGATTGTGATACTCCAGTAATAAAGTGTTCGCTGGTTGTTGTAAATGATGGCAGGTTCGAAACCACGACAGAGTACCACCAACGACCAATACGTCAAAGGCTGGATACCATCGTGCAATGGGATTAAAACATAGCATTACGAATTGGAAAACACATTCAATGCCATTGGTTTGAATTGAGCGAGTTTTAATTGAAGAGAGTGTTGTAAGCGATCCATTAATATTACTGTTTCTACATTTTAAGACTTCTTGAATTGATAACTTTAGATATATTTCGTATTGAGTAATTACATATGTTTTAGTGTACGGATGACAGTGAAAGTGGCCTCATAATAAGTGGTAGGCTAAGGACTGGTGATCTGCACAAACATGACTGTTCTTCTATATTGAGACTACTTGAATCTAAAACTCTAAATGTTGGAGTTACAAAATGTATTGACTGTCTTAGTGAACAGCAACAAGTGGCCTTATGACACGTAAATAGACAAAGCATTTGACGATGTGTACAAAAATATCAGGTGCAAGGCATAATCATTGTGTGATTTTTTTCATATTGAGACTTCTAAAATCTAAAACTATAAATATGGAGTTACCAAGTGCATTGACTGTATTGGTGAACAGTAACAAGTGGCCATATGAAACATGGACAGATAAAGCACTGGCGGTGTGTAACAAGCTGCCAGATGCTATTGAACGTTTGGACCGAACAAATAGCGTACTTAACGTGTGCATGTTACAAAGGCAGCTGAAGAACGTGAGCGTGCTTGTTCCTTTGACCACAAACGAGTTATCGATACGTTAGCCAAGGACGGCAGCGTCACAATCAGCCAAAGGAATGGAAAACGGTACATCGTCAAGTACCCGTCAACAGACGTGTTTGTTACAAGAAGAACGGGGCAACTATTTTGCAATATGGCTAGTGGAAAAATGTACATATATTGAGGAAGACCTTTAAGACCAGGACATGTCTTGGTGCCAGGGGACGTAGAATATGTGGCTGTGTTCCGTGGTACGGTGATCGGTCAGCAGCTGTTTCCGTAGAGCAACCCACAGAAGAAGACTGTGGAGACGTTTCTTACGGACTTTCCGACCGTATTTTCCAATGCTTATCAATAAATAAGGTATGTCCTTTGCTTTAGATTTCTTCCTTGTTAATGCACGTTCATGTTATTAATCATATTCATTTTACATCAACTGTGAAACAATATCATACAATTTAAATAACAAGTACCCCGATTTGTTGGCTGGTACAGGTATTTTCATCTCATCGGACCCGGGGCACTTCTTATATAAGGGGTTGAGCTCTACCAATGAACCACTGTGACCCGTGCTGATTTAAGTGTCCTAAAGCTGCACATGTGTTCAGTTAAGCTATTTTCATTCTATTTAAAGCTGTTTTCAACAAGTATCCATTTTTATTACATCGAGACTCGAGAGTGCTCTTAGCTCTCCCACAACGGCTCTCCCAAACAAAATCACCAGCTTGATTATACAGTCTTAATTTCCAAAATACTTGCCGATACAAAACAATGGATTCCATTCAAACAGTGAATCATCAAACGTATTTTTTTATTTCACAATTCATAAGACCTCTGACTCAAAATACAAACATATACCTTGCTTCATTGCCCACAAATATATGCACTAAAGTAAGGTTTTTGTATATAAGCGCATAGTTTCTTTTATAAAATGTATTCACAAACAAAGAATCGGCAATTTGTAATTTAAAAAAAATACATGTCTCCAAAGCATGCGAAGAATACAGAATGTACTGTTCTGGTTGAAAGAAATGTGAGAAAGGTAAAGTTGCTCATTCTGCGACTGATCCATTTGTTACACAACTTTCCATAACGGCTCGAGGTAAAGTCTAAATCACATAATCAAAAATCCAATTATGGAATCATTGTGTGTCACATAACCCTCTAGTTACGTGTGATCTTAATTTAGTCTATATACTGCTCTGTATTTGTTTTGATATGGATTGCTTATCGTCATTTTTTGTAATGATAAATAGCCAACCTCATCAATTACCATGACTTGTCTTGTCTTTTATTCGCTTGTTATTATATGCAAAAACCGAGTTCAGTTGATATCTTGTTTTTAGTATCGTTTAGGGGACAACTAGATTCCATTTGAAATCTAAATGAAAGTAAATCATGGCCAAAGTATAACGTATATGGCGAATGTATCAGTATTAAAACACAAATAACAATAAAATATCATTTTTATGAGGACCCCTGACCCACAAAATGCAAGAATTCTGTGATTCAGTGCCAATGATTATATTCTAAATGCATTTACAATAGTATTAATGATAAGTTCTGAAAACGATTGCCCAAAGCAAACCAATAATTATGAATTATTGTAAATTGACAACTTCCTATCTAAACTAAACAAGTACTTCTCACCATCAGAGAACAGCCTTATGTGATGCCATTTTATCTTGAATAATGTTTAAATTTCACTGAGTTTGATCGATCGACAGCATACGTATCTTGGTTTTAGAAATAAGCATATGTGAACCGATCGAATTGAAATGGGAATAAGTTTTAAGACAAGTACGTTTATGATTATTATTATTATCTGTTTGATCATATATATATAAGATATTACAATCAAATATCACTGATAAAACAGAAAGGAAAAGTTTAAATTTCATTGTTTGGTATGGTTGGTTTTATTTTTTTCTAGATTATGGCGTGTTAAAGAATAACTCGATTATGTTGAGGAAAACATAAAAATGGCAGACTGAATCATAGATTTAAAACGAATATTCTCAAATATGTCTCAAACAGTCGGCTGCTATAGAGGTTTAAAGAAATAAAGTTCTAATATCAAACATTTCTCAAACTATAAACAAGAACCTTTTACGGTTAACCAAGTGCGGTACTCCCTATCGAAAACGAAATGTGTGGCTTACATCAGAAATAAAAATCAATCTAAAATCCATATCAACGTATGTGTTTCAACCTTTGTGGCTTAAGCGGTCAACACATTATATCTTAACGCATTGTCAGTCATTATGTTCTAGATCTTATATTCATGTATGTGCGAAGGATCGGATTAATCAAATAAAAATGCTAAGTGAACATTGTGACGATGGGTCAATTGTGAGCTAGATATGAGTGGTACATGCACATTTTGGTTTCCCAACAAAAACATGCATATTTGAATACCTTTATGTAGAACATTGAGCCTCCTTGTCGTTGACCGTCTATCGCTTATCTGAAACTGTCTGGCACTTAGATATAGGGGGATAAAGCTTAAGTCAGACATTGGCCGTTCCTGATAGTTCATTTCGTAATTTTTCTCGTCTTCAAAAGAGAGGGAGAGGGAGATGGAGAGGGAGAGGGAGAGGGAGAGGGAGGGACGCAGAGAGACAGACAGACAGACAGACAGAGAGACAGAGAGACAGAGAGACAGAGACAGAGAGACAGAGAGAGAGAGAGAGAGAGAGAGATAGAGGGAGAGAGAGAGAGAGAGAGAGAAAGAGAGGGAGAGGGAGAGGGAGAGAGAGAGATAGAGGGAGAGAGAGAGGAGAGAGAGAGAGAGAGAGAGGAGGGAGGAGGAGGGAGGGAGGGAGGGAGGAGAGAGAGAGAGAGAGAGAGAGAGAGAGAGAGAGGGAGAGGGAGAGAGAGAGAGAGAGAGAGGAGGAGAGAGAGAGAGAGGAGAGAGAGAGAGAGAGAGAGAGAGAGAGAGAGAGAGAGAGAGAGAGGAGAGAGAGAGAGAGAGAGAGAGAGAGAGAGAGAGAGAGAGAGAGAGAGAGAGAGAGAGAGAGAGAGAGAGAGAGAGAGAGAGAGAGAGAGAGAGAGAGAGAGAGAGAGAGAGAGAGAGAGAGAGAGAGAGAGAGAGAGAGAGAGAGAGAGAGAGAGAGAGAGAGAGAGAGAGAGAGAGAGAGAGAGAGAGAGAGAGAGAGAGAGAGAGAGAGAGAGAGAGAGAGAGAGAGAGAGAGAGAGAGAGAGAGAGAGAGAGAGAGAGAGAGAGAGAGAGAGAGAGAGAGAGAGAGAGAGAGAGAGAGAGAGAGAGAGAGAGAGAGAGAGAGAGAGAGAGAGAGAGAGAGAGAGAGAGAGAGAGAGAGAGAGAGAGAGAGAGAGAGAGAGAGAGAGAGAGAGAGAGAGAGAGAGAGAGAGAGAGAGAGAGAGAGAGAGAGAGAGAGAGAGAGAGAGAGAGAGAGAGAGAGAGAGAGAGAGAGAGAGAGAGGAGAGAGAGAGAGAGAGAGAGAGAGAGAGAGAGAGAGAGAGAGAGAGAGAGAGAGAGAGAGAGAGAGAGAGAGAGAGAGAGAGAGAGAGAGAGAGAGAGAGAGAGAGAGAGAGAGAGAGAGAGAGAGAGAGAGAGAGAGAGAGAGAGAGAGAGAGAGAGAGAGAGAGAGAGAGAGAGAGAGAGAGAGAGAGAGAGAGAGAGAGAGAGAGAGAGAGAGAGAGAGAGAGAGAGAGAGAGAGAGAGAGAGAGAGAGAGAGAGAGAGAGAGAGAGAGAGAGAGAGAGAGAGAGAGAGAGAGAGAGAGAGATCAGAGTAAAATCATATGATAAAGACAAGTGTACGATCATCGTCAAGTTCTCTAGATACAATGATCTGGATGAGATATTAAGGTCGGCGAAGAAAACACTTAAACAAAGCCCCTTTTCGTCCAAGAAGATTTTACAGAGAAAGTTTTATCATGCAGAAGGGAACTAGGGAAAGCGCTCGTGGACGCCAGAGAGAAGGGTAAATATGCGACCATGCATTTGGACAAGCTAATAATAGAAGATGACGTCTTCAAATATGACGAAACAAGTAAGGAAATCTATCGCATTGGAGCTAATAGTGTTCACCCGAGAATTAGACAAAATGCATACGTGTACAAACAAAACATTTTAACGTGGAATATTGCCGGCTTATCTAAATATGTAATCGACATTTCTTTAAACAATACCTTCAAAATCATGACATAATTGGTTTGGTAGAGACTTGAAGCGTTAACGGCGCATTTAACAATTTTTTACCAGGTTATAAACCCTATCAATCTTTAAGAATAAAAGATAATTCATCATTTAGAAACAGTGGTGGAATAAGTGTTTTCATAAATGACGGATATTTTTCAAATTGTTTTGTTAAGCGTTTATACCATGGTTTTAATGATTGTATTGTACTCTTTATCAATTCCTCTATATATGACGTTAAGCACGATATTATTCTATTTATAGCATATATTTCCCCCGATGGTTCTTCTATCTATAGATATCTATATCATATTGTTAATCAACCGTAAAAAAACCAACATGACAAGCAACATAACTCCCGACCTTCATTTCTTTCTCTTTTAAACAATTATTTTAAACCCGACTTACTCGTCTCGACTGCCCAGAACCAACCATGGTGAAACTTATTCTGTCTTCAGATTACTTCGGTCGTTCTCGGTATACATCGGTCGGGACAAGAACTATTCGTATTAATCCGAATAGTTCTCATCCCTACAGATACGATCGATATACTACGATATATGCGTATATACTGAGAACGACCGAAGTACTCCGACGAAGGAATGTGTTTCAAAATGGCGGGTTATCGGCACTCGACCATTTTAGCACGCTGCATTACCGCTTTGTTTGTTTTTAATGCATACGATAATGACACTAGAAATATTTGCCAGACAAATCTCATAGGACATATTGCCACCGCAATGAAAATCGTTTGTCTGTCAATCAAACCAACATATCTTTCGTGTATCTTGGGTTATCAGGAACAGTTCAACTTCAGTTGATAAAATCTGTTCGCAAATTAAAGCAATCATAAAACAATTTATGTATAAGTATTGTAAGTCTAACTACAATAATTTAATCTACCCATGTCCTTCGGAACTTGATTACATACGTATTAAATTCTACACACTCTTGATGTATAAATAAATTAACATGTTACTCTATATGAAGGTAATCGTAACTGCATATGACAAAAACGATGAAGTCCACAGTGACAAAAGAAAACACAAGTAGCGACATATTTATCATGCGCTGAGTTGACTGACTATTTAAACTTCAAGGAGAAAACGTTTATTGAATAACTGCCAAGCTTTTGTGTCGTTAACCCTTAAAATGCTGGATAATTGTCTTAAAATATATTTTTGTGTCGTCTGGTTTCCAAAACCTTAAAAAGCTACTTAATTTCGATAAGGAAAAATACTCAGAGTAGCAAACAGGTTAGATCACAGGCCAGTCGCCAATTTACTTTGCGGCTGGCCTGGATCTAAGCTGTTTACATAAGCATGAAGTTTGTTCCAGCAGTACAAGGGTTAAACTGAGATAAATTATTCAAAGCAGATTCAAAGCAATCTGAACACATCGGGTTTACCCAATGAAAACACCTCTGAAATAATATGGATGACGCCGTATTTTTTCCCGCGAGATTGACGTCACTTTACTTTCGTTCTTAAATGTGAAATCTAAAATGTCGTTTGATTTGATTTAAGACACAACTTTATATGTCATTACTTATCATTTCGCCGTTTCTAATGAGTTACCGATAAATATTGATTTAAAAGGATGGCCAACACGTCAATATACATTGAACTACTTAATGTGAACCATGTGGAAATGTGTTATATGCCGGGGGCGATTTACCCGAAAAATTGTAACCCTTCACTTATATCCGAGGTATATTTCACACATCAGGGAAATACCCGAGTAGTTCCGATTGCTCAAGTACTATACAAGTTATTCGGCCTTTCATTACTTATATTAGTACAGATGATACAACGCCTTTTTAAGACATGGCTTGCTGATATTCCTTGTTCGACAAAGGGCTATATATATGAAGTTTTCAAATGGTTGGTAGCTATTCAATGACCCTAAAAAAATTCCAATACAATAATTATTCACAAGATATTATAGTAGGGAAAGATTTTCAGGCTTACCCTTTTATACAATATACAATAGTTATTAGTGTGCCTTATGTCCACCACAGGGTAATGAAAGGGGTTGTGAAGTGTATCAATGATCTAGTTTTATGTTACCTAACTGGTCTGTGATGTCGTTTAATCTTTAAAGGTCCATTACAGGAGATTAATGCTATATCAAACTACATTATTTGGTAAACTTTTGGGCATACCCAAATAGTTATCAACAGAGATCACCATCAGCACAAATTAAATGTGAAAGTAAACTAGAAATAACCCAGATTGGCAAGTTTTATAATGCAAATTTTCCTGGTTCTTCAGCTCTGACCTTGATAAGTGATACACACATTTTTTGACCGACCATTCAGAATTCGTTATTTTGAATATGTAAACAAACAGGTTGTTGATAAACATGATTTAATTGGAGACAACTTTATTTCAAGCACAAAATAACTTATAGTAAAGGAGTCTATTTAACAGGGTCTCAATGTATGCATAAATTAATTTTCATGACTTTTATGAACATAATAAAAGAACTCCATATATTGTTTTAGTAATTTATGTGTACTCCTTTCCTTTGATGTGCCTTTAATAGAGTATTATTCTAATGGTGATGAACATTCGTATACGGGTACTGCATAGCCCAGAGGTTAAGATGATGGATTACTTATTTTCTCTATTTTCCCCTCTCTCATTTTCAGTCTCTACTATATATGTAGGCTGATAATTAACCTCAGATCATGTAAACGAGGTCTTAAAATAAGAATATTGAAAGGATGAAAGCTTTTTTATTACATTTTCTTTGTCAATGTTATAGCATAAATTAATTCTTCTTAGCCGTGTAATGTGCCATAAATTATTATTCAATGATCACACGAGTATAAAGCGTATTTATATGAGACAAAAAACCCAACAACTACATCTTAAATTCTTTTAAGATGCAAAGTGATGTAGAATATATGCATGTTTGTATTTATGAAATGAAATGATTCCACTCTTGATGAGTTGTGCAATATAAAAGAAAGGAAGTTGATCATTCTTAACGCGGGTTCGGTCGTCACCAATTGGTTTCGTGAAGGGTTTCTTTGACAAGACAGCCAATGGCACTCAATTGATATTGCTGTACATTGTATACAAAGACATCTGTTATGTAAAAGTCAGATAGTTGAAACAGCGTTAAACCCTTACCTATCAAAAAACTAAATCAACATCGGTATTAGATGCCTTACGACACGTGCGTCTATTCATCGTTATCTTGAAAAAGCAGACGACAGTTTGCTTCTCAAAGGATTTTGCAGGCAACAATATAATTTAAGAAAAAACGATACAATGGAATTCAAATAGATTTTCCTTACTTTTAAACATATTTTATTGCCATAACATTTTACAAAATATACATGTACATTCAATAAAATAAACGAGTAATAAGGCAAAAGGGTTTGGCCACAAGTTCTACCAACTTAGATTCGGCCATTCCCTTGGCAGGTATTTACATATTGTAATTATCAAGAATTTTTTCATATTTACACTGTATTTGTTAAATTATTAATTAATTAATGTTCCGGTAATTTTGAAAAAACATCTCAACTATATGACAATAAGGAGATAACAATTGAAAAAAATATGATTTGGAAAGAGAAAAAATTGAAAAAGTGAAATAAGTGATGTGAATCGTGTGCTACTGGGGCCCAGGTTCTACGACCGAAGGAATGGGATTTTCCTTCCCCCGATAAGATGTGTATTGTTGTAAAATAGTCTTTTTGACCGAATGAGCAAATATTATCTAAGTAATATTGTTACAATAAAAACACGTAAAGAGGTCGCCTTCCGTTTTGGGACGGGTCTTAAATGCAGGAAACCAAGAAACCAAAGTACACCGTTTTTAACACGTGACTAAAATATGCATTCTATAATGGCCAACATTGTCGGCTTATTTGAGGTAAATACTCGTCTGCTTGGTGTATCATTTTCTCATTCTCCATCGCAGTGATCTCCTTTTTTCATTTGATTTGGAGCTCTCTGCTATCACAGAAAAAATCCTTCCAGATCTGGAAGGATTATATTTTTTTCATTATTAATTTTGAATCGAAATCTGAATACAGATTTTTTTTTAATTTTAGAAGTCTGACTTCTTTGGCCCAATCATTACAAAAAAGTAATGGCAACATATATTTATATGTAAAAATCTGACAGAAGTTGCTTGAATCCTACTCAAACCAGTTCGTAACCTTATTCTTTTCTTGTTGGTTCACAACAAGGTCCCGTAACAGCTCACCCAGAAAAGGGTTATTCGATATAATGAAGCAATAAAGTACTTGTGGTCATGCACTCGAAGTAACGGACATCAACGATGTGTTTTCGTTGTAAAAAGATCGTATCGAGGTGAATTCTATAATAAACATTTTGAACAAAGATAACATAGTCAAGACTGACAATACTGACGAAATTGTCCAAGTTATGTATGCATTTTATTCATCGTTCATTTTCAAAGCAAGGCAGGTTGAATTAAATCATAGAGACCCAATTTTGTTTGCGTCTCAGCTATATTGTTTGGGTCGCATGACTGTATCTGTCGTCACGTGATTTCTATGATGGCAGTGATAATGTACTGAAGTGTAGCGAAGGAAATTATTCCTACGCGGAGTTTGTCATTTTCTAACCCTGTACTTGGTAAATGAATATTTGCGTCGTAAAAACGTTTTATTTTCATAAGGAATCCTTTTATATGATGTAACTGGTTATTTTCGCGTTTTGTGTGAGGTCAAAATGATTTAAATGTTAGATATATGACTAAATTCTCGAGCAATAATTTCCCATTTTGTCCACAGAAGACGGTCAAACCCCGTTTTATGAAGGGTTTAAAACGAGGGAAACCACGATTGTACGACCGATAAGACGTATTTTTCTACGCATTTTAAATTGTATATAAACAAGTTTTACCAAAGTTGTCATAAACATTTTACCAGGTCGTAGGGTTTACGAATCACATAACACCATTCGCTACACGTGACTGAAAACTACACTATATAAAGAGGTTATCGGCTATGTTGAGCTGAATCTTCGTATGCTTGGCGTATTATTTTCTTACCGTCTACTTAACCATGTCTTTGGTAAATACATATTAACGTCGTAAATACGTTTTATACGAAGAATGCTTTTACATTATGCAACTGGTTCTTATTTCTAGTTCATGTTGTCAAAAGGTTTAAACATTGGATGCAAGGACATATGATGTTAAAATGACATATTTCCTTTTGTTGACATAGTTTCATTGGAAGGCGGATAGTTTACATCGTTTTCTGATAACTTTCATGATTTCTCAATTGTTCATTAATAACAACTAAACTGTATAAAGTCTTAATGTGATGCCAATGGAGTAGACTGCTTAAAGGAACGTCGCAACATAATGATTCCGATTTCGTTCCAAAAATATCTTGTTTTATCATTATTTTCTTTCTCGCTAAAAGAAACGAATTTCTATATGGGACATGTAGAAAAGATAGTTTGACTAACTGTCTAACATATAATATCCTTTTTCCATTTAATGATCTAGGGATTGACTGGTTGGCACGATGTTCGTACGGCAACTTATGGTGCACGGTTGTTGCGTTATTCATAGCATATTCTCTTGTACTGTAGGACGGGCATCGGACATGAAATATTCACAATACAAGGCTAGCTTAATTTTCATCTTTATATTATTTAAAACCCTTATTCAATAAAAACTCACTATACCGCATTTTACTATAGACGAATGAAATGTGTATTGCCCTAAGAGGAAGAAAATGGTTCTCATGAGATTTTCTTCCTTTTGTCATATTGGTGTCTTAAAGACTCATACAAGGAGACTAAAGCTTCATCAAACTATACTATTTTGTTAACAATTGGTGTGATTCAAATAGGAATCACAAACAAAATCCATCAGCACAACTTTAACGTAAAAGCCAACAAAGAAATAACCAATGTTAGCAAGTTTAATAATTCAGATTGCCTGATTCTTCACCTCTGACTTTGAACATAATGAAAGAACTAAATAAATGCTTTCAGTAATTAAATTGTACTCGTCTCCTTTCATGTGCCTTTAAAGCAAGTACTTCTTTCACTCAGAAAATTTCTTTTCGTCGGCTGTCGGTTTCAAATCGTATCAATACACACATTCCGAATAAAGCGTCTATACCTGAAAAAGGTATTCAAAGCAATATTGATATTTTCAAAAATTTCATAATGTACCACTATTGTCGCTTTTTATCATAGATACCACACCCTTCTTGTTGTGTTATTGTAGCCTCTTTTCTCATGTGCGATTGGAGAAGTAGTTCACTACTAATTGTGTATTAGTTATGCTAGAGTTATAGTGTTCAATATGACAAAGGCTTCGCGCCATATTGCAAATATATGGTGTATGGTAACAAATCCTTTATGTTCAAATGACAAATGCTTTATACTAGATGGAAAATGTTTCTTCAGCGATGACAAACTGATTTGTGACGGATGAGAAAATTAGTTCACAAGTAACACATTGATATTGCTCTGTGCAAATTTTTCATCATGATAAGTGGAATATTACGATTATCCATTACAGAACCGTGATATAATTATTTTCAAAAAAAAAAAATCTTGCTAACACTGCGCCGAGTGTGTGTCATTTCATATATAAGTCATATTTAATATGCTTTGTCCATTTTCCTTCAAATGGGGAGCTCCTTGATAAGAGATCACTGATCCGAATATACTCTTCTCAAAGGAGTTTTCTGGTGTTATGGTTTAAGGTAATTATACATGGAAGAAAATTTGAAAGTCAAAATGAATAATTGTTGAAACATTCCAGTTTCTATATTGTTGTTAGATATATAATCAAAAGGATCTATTGAAAGCATAATTAATTCAGAAGGCGCCAATCTATTTAAGTTGAAAAAAACTAAAAAAAAAAAAGATAATTAAGTGGTTATCATGACTTACTAACTCGAAATAACGAGATAGTTTAGTCGTTATTACGAGTTAGTTGACTTTCTTACTCGAAATAACGAAAAAGAAAATCGCATACATGTCACCTCAATGCCACCGTGGTCACCTCTTCGGGAGGGCGCTTATCCGTGATCCGTGATCCACTGCAGACTGTTACACTTATCATTGAACTTTAGGGTGTGGTTGACTACCCACATGCATATCATGTCAGCACAAACCATTTTTCTTCAACACAAATCGGTACCCTATGCCAAGCAATTAGTTTTAAACTTTGCATCGTACATCGTACTGTCGACGACTGCTTGCTTGATACACGAACTCATTCCGAATTTTGAGTTATTTCCGTCATTTTCACCTCGCCGCTAGCGGGGATTAATCCCGGAACCCTAGGTATCATTATCCACACACTAAGCATTAGTCATAAGAAACACATTAAAATACTGTCATATATCAATTACCAACAACGTGAACATTAACAATAGAGAACTTCTTGGGTTTCGATTGTCTCCGACCTTGTTTTATCGCTAATTGTAAACAAACCTTATCGTTTAACTATTTTAAAAGCAGCATCTGTCATGAGGTAGAACGAAATGGAAAGGGTGCTATCAGAGTTTACTTATATCTGCAAACGCTTCGTTGCTATGGACCGTTGTTGTCACTGACGACAGCGTACGTATATTGTTTTTTATTAAAATAAGCAGATGTGAAGCGATCGAATGGGAATTAGTTATGACAAGTAAGTTTATGATTATTATGATGGTATGTGTATGATCATATATATTAGATATTACAATCAGATTGATCCAAACAATGTAGAACATGCTTCAGAATTATTTTATCTTATCATCATTTTTTCAATTTCAACTGCTATGCAGCCCTTTTTTTTGGTCCCCATCATAGGTGTATTAGGGTCGGGGTCCATCCACTAATACGCCTTACAAAAAATTCATGATTAAACAAACAAATATAAAAAGAAACATAACAAAAATATATCTATACATATGTAACAATTATTACTTGTCAATTTATTAATAGATTTCGACCACCTGGGGTTTTTGAGGGAGGTTTTAAGAAGGAAAAAAAAGGTAAGAAAAAAAGGGGGGAAAAAGGGAATGGGACAAAATTTTAATAACAAAAAGTGGTCTATCCAACAAGCAGACTTAATTAAAAAGTCTAGTACCCTTGGTCTATGATACTTCCTTTTATTTCCTCCCACCAATGCATTTTATCAACAAATTTAAAAGATAAGTCACAAGCAGAAGCAGATAAAGTATCTAATATTTCCTTATCTTTTGCATCCCAGAATCCAATATAATCAGACAATGTACATAGTTACTGCGTTTTCACATAATTGTATAACCTATCATGAGAATTCACAAGCTTTCATAATCAATTGGATACAAAATTGTCATGTGTTGGAATTTTTAACACTGTGTTGATACTATCACTTGTAATAATTGCTTAAGCGGACCACAATCTAAAAATTTTAACACTGTGTTGATACAATCACTTGTAATAATATCTTAAGCGAACCACAATCTATTAAAAGCAACAACAATACAGTCATAACCAAACAAACAAAAAAACCCAAAAAAAAAACACAGAAGAAAAACCCAAAAAAGTCCATCCATTTCCTCCCATAAAAATTGACAAGATAAATAAAAAAAAAAGGAAAATAATGAAGTAAAAAATAAGTGTTCAAGTACAACGGTATAAAAACTGTTTTCTTCCTCATCTCATACTAAATACCTTAAAATATGAAAATGGAATCAAAATATGGAGATTTGTCTGTTGGTCACACACAAACGGACAGAGGACTTTAAAGCAAAAGACAAACAACAACAAAAAACAAAAATTAAAACAAGAAAAAAGAAACACTTAGGTCTGCGGTGTAAGTAACAGGAGGTAGTCTCAGCACAAAATAATAAGTCCCACTTTATTGAAAGAAAGTGGGGTATCATAACTAAAGTACATAAATGTGAGTCAATCAAAGGCTAGGTACTCATCATAAAACGGCAAATTGGGAAGTTCTAAGCTCTAAGTTTAGAAGACTGCAATCAGTTCTGAACAATGTTTATGTATTTTTCCCACAGTGTCTCAAAATTAGACAGTTGAAAGCTTTTTGTGGCATTATATTTTTCTATGCGATAAGCAGAAACAAATCTTTTTTCAAGAATTTCTAGTGATGGATCTGTGTTTCTCATTTTGCATTGATATAGATACTATTTAGCTTGAAGGAGAATGTAATTACAAACTGTGTCCAGCTTTTTTCCTCCGAATATAATTTCAATAACACCAATTTCCCCAATGTTGAAGTTACATTTTCTCTCAAGATAATTTAAAAGTTGGTGCTAAAAATGTTTGCTATCATCACAAAACCAGAACAAAACAATTCTGATAACTGATTACAGAATGTACGTGTGTCCTCTGTTACTATATTCTTTTTTTCACAAAATAATGTGTACCCAATATTCTATGGTTTAGTCTATATTGAAACCACAGCAGTTTTGGGTCTCTTGTTATTCTAAATACATTACCATAAATGAAATATTTTCTAGGAATATGAGAATTAGGTACCGATGAAAGATCCTCACCCCATTTTCGCAGGGATTTGGGAGTTTCATCATTACTTGAGAGAACCTTATTAATAGATTTACAACCTTTTTTGTCTTGTAGCACAAATGCAAGTCCATTTGGTATTGGAAAGTTAAATGTTTTCAAATTATGATTATTAAAGCCTTTCCTTTGGAGGTATTGCCTTATTGAAGCTATCAATCCTTAAATTCTAGGAAGTTAGTGTTAATATTGAAGGCTAGAGTAAATTCCCTGTAGGAATAGAGCTCTCCATTAGCTGTGAAAAGATCAACGAGAGACACACTGCCTGCTGACAGCCATCTTTTATAACAGATGCTTGAACCCCTGACCTCAATGTCTGGATTATACCATATATTTATTGAGAATAAATCAATATTACTCATTTTACTAGTTTTGAAGTGACAAAATGTAATAGCTATTCACAACATCTTTCCAAAAATGGTTTTGAATATTATGAAGTTTTTGTTTGATAAAATCTGTTCCATATTTATAGATATTCTTTAATGGTGGGCAGACTTATTCAGTTAAATGATTGAATTTATTGTTTGTTTGTGCTAACCTGCGAAGCAATGTTATTCCTTTGGCTGCGGACAAATTCTTTTAGGTAAATCATTTTTAGTCCGCCAAGTTTGTTCTCTTGTGTTATGATGTTCCTTTTAACTTTGTCGTTGGAATTATTCCAGAGAAATTTATAAAACATTGTTTGTATAATATTAATCTTTTCACAAGATGGATTAGGAATGCTTAATATCAAATGATTTAGTTTAGCTAGAGCTTGTGTCTTAATTACAATGATTTTCCCCAGAGGTGTTAATATTGTTTTTGACCAATTAGCAAATAGTCTCCTTAAGTCATCTATTTTTGCATCATGATTTAAGCCAACAAGTAAGGAAATCTTTGCAAAAAATTTAATCCCAAGCACTGTAAAGTTTTCATTTGTCCACGACAAGTTGTATTCTGGACAAAGTATCATATCACTGTTATTCCTCGATCCTATCGAAACTAAAATTGTTTTATCTGCATTGACATTGAGGCCGGAGATTCTCCCATAGAATTTTAAAACTAACATAGTATTTAAAAGTGATTCTTGTGAGCCATGTAACATAACACTAGTGTCATTCATCTGCGTACTGTGAGACGATATATTCTTTACCTTTTATTTTGATCCCTTTAATATTTGGATTACTTCTAATAAATATGGCTAGCACTTCTGCACATAGAATGAACAGGAAGGGAGACAAAGCATCACCTTCACGACAGCCGCGTTGAAGATTAAACCAATCAGACATGGGGCCATTTACAATGAAGCATGACACTACATTAGTATAGAAAAGAGTAACCCACTTCCTAATTGATGGTCCAAAATCAAAAAACTTAAGAACTTTTTCCATAAAACTCCAGAAAACTGTATCGAACGCTGCAGCAAAATCAATTAATAGTAATAGTCCTGGAACATTAGGTTGTTCAGTATAAAAAAGAATATCGTACAGCACTCTTATATTAGTTGCCATAAGCCTTCCTGGTAAAAATCCTGTTTGATCTTGATTAATAATATAACTTAAAATGTTTTTAACACGATATGCAATTGAGGCTGATGCGATTTTACAAACTACATTTAGCAGTGAAATAGGTCGCCAATTTTTCAACTGGGTTTTATCGTTGTTTCCTTTAGGTATACAGGTAATCACTCCTTGTTTTTGAGTGATTGAGAGTTCTCCAATTAAGTATCCATGATTAATTGATCTAACTATAAACATTCCAACATCTTTCCAGAAGAATTTAAAAAACTCTACAGTGAATCGATCATTTCCTGGACTGGTGTTGTTAGACATTCTTTTTAAACTATTGAGCATTTCTGAATAAATAAGAATCCCTTCAACAAACATTTGAATATTTCCAGGTAATTTTGGTACATCTACATGGATGGTCTCGTTTAATGTTATATCTTGTGTTTCTTTTGCCTTATATAAATTTTGATATTGTTTCAGCCAAAATTTCATCTTGTTTATTCAAACATTGTCCTGTATTATTTTATCTTAATATAAAACAAAATGAAAGGCAGACAATCTGCATTCAAAACAGAAAGGAAAAGTTTAAATTTCATTGTTTGTTATGGTTGTTCTTATTTTTCTAGAGTATGGCGTGTTAAAGTATAACTCGATTATGTTGCGGAAAACATAAAAATGAATCATAGATTTAAACGGATATGATAGCCATTCCCAAATATACCGCACACAGAAGTCGGCTGCTATAGAATTTTAAAGAAATAAAGTTTTAATATCCAACCCTTCACAACCTATAAACAAGAACCTTTAATGGTTCACTAAGTGCGACACTCCTTATCGAAAACAATATGGCTTACATCAGAATAAAGAAACAACCAAAATGCATATCAGCGCATTTGTGTCAACCTTTGTTGCCTTAGCCGTGAACATCTTGTATCTGAATTCGTTGTCAGTCCTAATGCTCTAGATCTTTTGTTCATGTATGTGTACTCAGAAAGAATGCTGTTTGTAGATTGTGACGATAGGTCGATTGTGAACTAGATATGAGTGTGACATACACATTTTGGTTTCCCAACATATTTACATATGAATATCTTTATGTAGAACATTGGACCTCGTTTACGCTGACCGTCTGACACTTAGATATAGGGGGATAAAGTTTAAGTAAGACATTTGCCGTTCCGGAAACTTTATGGTTCATTTTCGTATATTTGTCTCGTCTGCAGAAGAGGGGGAGAGAGAGGGAAATTACAACAAAGGTAGATCACTTCCAAAAACCAACTTTTCATTGAACAATAATTTCTTTTTTCCCCCTTTCTTTATTCAGTTTAGATAACAATTCTTAAAGCCATACTTGCGCTCATTAAAACTTAAATTGTGAAAGTTGACAAGGTAGTATACTAATGGGTTTCTTATAGATCATAGTCTTGGATTCCTTTATTTTTGCAGGACTCATGATTTGCTTGGGATGCACCGGCACAATGCATTTTTCATATTGGGAGTATTCTACACTGTTTTTCTAACTCGACAAGCACACATTGCTCAATATAAAAAATAAAGACTATGAAGGCGTCCCTTTTATAAGAACTCATATATATCATAGATATATATACGCATATATATCTGAAACATAAATAAACTATTATGCTTATCATGTTATACAATTGTAAAGTTTAAAGTGTAATGTGAAACATGTTTCGATCATTTTACCAGTCTCAGCCAATGGAAACGGCATTTGCTATTGATATGATTTTGTTAAAGAGTAAACGATGCTTATAGGTAACTTGCATATCTGCATATGCCACTTTGAATAAAAAGTAATAAAATCATCATGCGAACGTGTTTCCGTCTGAGTTTCTCTGCAAAGGGGATTTTAAAGTACTTTTAAGTGAATTCTCTCATCTTTAATGTGAATATCCTTTTTATTTACAACTCAACTGAACGTTTAAATGGACAATTTCCTATGGATTGTGATTCAAACAAAATGCTCAAAACAAATGTGGTCGCGATCTATTTTTATAGATGTGACAAAGTTATTATCTCACAAATGAGTAAAACTCTTATTTACAAACAATCACGTAGATACCTGTACTTTATATATAAACACAAAAGAATGCTTTATAAGCATACGCACGATTTCACGCAAAGTGGAGTGGACTGTTGCAAAAGTGTCTGTCTATATAATGGAAACTTTTTTGCAGACCTCTCTAAAATGGATGCAATAATGCAAGGTTAAATAATTTCATACTACCAAAATGTATAAATGTAAACTATCTAATTTCGACAAGTGCGTTTTGCGCAATCATATTTGGATCGCAATATTCAGGTATAACTTCTGTTCACGCATTTTTTTTCAAACAGTATGAGTAACTATGCCTTTGGATGTGTCTGGCAGAAAACACAACATGAATATCTCGACTTTCGATCAACCTGTATTATACTTTGTTCTGCCTTACTTCGACTTTCCGTCACGGTGAATAACGATCATATCCCAAATTGTTTTACGTTTAATCTTGAAACCATGTCGAATTATTTTATGTTTAACATTGCAGTGTTAGGGAATGTTAAAATGTGTCAATCTGTACATGGTTGTTACATACAACACTCTGGCGAGCACACTGGTTCTCTATAAAAACACTAATTTACTTTCCACAGTTTCTCATAATGAATGCTGATCTTGTCTTGACCTACGATAATGGGATAAAAAAGCATATCGAAAATCCAATGAATATTATCATAAAGATGATATTAAGGCAAAGAGTGAATCGTTTTACATTATCAGTACTTTTTCCCATGTATTTACTTATGCTTGTTGTTCGTGAATATACATCATAAAATGCTAACTTGGTTATTGATCAAATATAAGCATACACTGGCCCCTCTCGCTTTACACGAGATATCCCATGTTGGAGGCATTGTACCGATGTTAATTTTTGTACATTGCTACTTTTTCCCGCACACTGTTGGAAACAGAGCAATATATCATATTGTTATGCTTTTTAAATTAGTACGAAAGATATACTATGTATCACATCTTTACACAAGCAATTTACAAACATCACTTTACAGATACATACCTTTTATGGAGACCTATTGTTTACGAGAAATCCCTTATTGTTGGAACTGTATCGATGTTATTTTTAAGCATTACTACTCTTCCCACACAGTGTTTTGAAAAGTTCATTTACTTCTTTGTGAAGTTTTTTTTTCCCTATAAAACTCAGAGACAAAAAGCATAGTAGGGAACGGAACCTTAATTAATATTCTTTTGATAATAGTACAAAAGAAATATATGTACGCTATGTTTATAGAAACAACATGCACGCATTGCGTTAAATATACTTACCCTTTACGGATACTCATTGTTTACGAGATATCCCTTGTTGGAGGAATTGTTTCATTTTTTTTTGTATATAACAGTGCTTCTTTTCCCACACATTGTTTGGGAAATTATACTACTTGTTTACAAAAGTCAAGGAATATATGAGGTAGCAGAACATTATTTGTTTTGTCATGCTTTTAATATTAGTACGAAAATTACGGAAACAATTTAGATGAATTTTATGGAATCTCCTTGTGAAGTAGACACCCCTTGTTGTTGGAATTGTATCGATGTTATTTTTGAGCATTACTACTCTTCCAACACAATGTTTGAAAAGTTCTTTTTCTTCTTTGAGAAGTGTTCTGCGAGAATTAGAATCAATTAAACATATTAGATAACGAAACCTTATTTGATATTGTCATGCTATTGACGTTTACAATATATATATATATATATGTACCTCATGTCTATGGAAACAATTTACACACATACACACCCCTTGTTCGAGGAATTGTATCGATGGTATTTTTGAACATTGCTACTTTTCCCACACATTGTTTGAAAAGTTATATATCTTGTTCACAAATTTATCTATGAACTTTTATGTTAAAGAATAGATTAGGTATCAGAGCACTATTTTATTTTGTCATATTTTTGAGATTGGTACGGAAGATATATATATATATATATATATATATATATATATATATATATATATATATATATATATATATATATATATATATATATATATATATATAAGTATAAATCCAACCTTAAGGGGAAATGCCATTATCTCATCATTTAAGGCGAAATTATTTCTAAAGCCCATTTCTGAAATATTTATCATGGAAATCGATAGGAATTGTGTTTTTACCCTTCTTCGTGGTTCATTCTTTCAAAATAACCTTTGCATTTCCTTCTAAAGTCTTATTTAAGAGAAAGTTCTCCCTAAGTGTTTCGCCTTAAATACAGCACTATAAAATGTCCCCTTATGACGGTCTCTAACTATAAAACATACATAAAGGAGAACAATGGAGAATACTTTCAGATTAAACTTTTGAAATACTTCTATGATAAGCTAATTCTAATTATCTTAGACCGATTGCCAAATATAGTATGCATTTATTATTTACGGAACCGTGTATTAATCCCCTGTTTGGCAAAAACAGAAACATGTATTATACATTTATTTGAAGCATTGTCTTTGAAGTTACTTCCCTTTTTACAAGGACATAACATTTATTGTTACCTATACATAGTATGCAGTGTTATAAACATAAATGTTATTCATTTAAATTTATATCAATTTCAAGTATATTTAATCATTATTGTTGATTACTGTAATAGGACATGTAATGTTAATAAATATTCCAATTTTTGGAATTGTTAAGTTGAATTTGATGTACTACTCCTGGTATAATGTATTTATTACGTATGGTATAAAACCACGACTTAGGACTTTAATGATGCCCCTCCAATTCCTATTTGCCTTTGTCTAACAGTCCGTCCGTCCGAGCAGACAAAGCGATACGTAGGCAATTAAATATTTTACATTGCGTGAACATGAAAATGCTGTCCGCTCAATTAACAGACAAACAGGGACCACATTTTTCGCTCAAGCTACGATGTACAAAAACAAATGGGAAAGGAAGAGATACAAGTATTAACCCTGGTCATCACCAGCGATTAACATTTATCCAGTAAAATATTGATAAAAAGTAATCCATATCACCATCGAATGCTTGCATTTCAAAGAAAGGACTTCCCGTAATTTTTCTCAACATTCACTTTCTTCATTCGTAATTAGAATGCACTTAAAACCATTCTTGATAATCAACTTAATATTGAAATATTTTGTTAATGTGAAACATTTTTAAATGATGCATTTCATAATGATGAATTTAAAATACGAAGTCATGATATAATTCGAAGGGATAGAAGGGATTTGCCTAGAAGTTGTTTAATTCAAACAATCACCCTTTCTTATGAATTATGTATAGAACACCATAGTCCACAAATGATGAATGGAAAGATAAAAAAGAAACTTAGAAATTTCAAACAGAACATGAATTGAAAGCCTTATCTAACACTTATTACTACAAATTACAATATATACTACGCAAAAAAAGAAACTTTACATTGGGTACAAATGGTTATAATGTCACTCTGGAACAATATAATGTACATATGTAAATGTTATATGAAACTTGGAAGCAATATCTGTGAGTTTGTAACAGCGTCGGTAACGGATTTCTTCAAAATGAATGTCAAATTTGAGGTTAAAAGACATAGGGGTCGATTTCAAAAATCACAAAAATGTGAATACATGTTTTAGTGACTTTTGAGGTATCAGTCTGATTGCCAATGTGCATTAAGGTTTGTCAGTAACGTGTGTGACCGCCGTTGGCTCTAATGCAGGTTGCTATTCTTCTCCTCATGGAATTTGTGAGAAGGCGAATGACGTCATTGGGTATGTTCTGCCATTCAATAAAGAGGGCATTTCTCAGGTCATTTACATGATTTATTTGATGGTTATTGCGTACCCGACGCCCAAGCTCATCCCACATGTGTTCTATGGGGTTTTGGTCGGGCGAAACCGCCGGCCACGGCAAGAGGTTGACGCCGCTCTGAGCCAAAAACTGTGTCGTCAGACGAGCTGTGTGGAGCCTAGCATTGTCCTGCTGAAGAATCACTCCAGGACCCCGATTTTGCAAAAATGGTAGGAGATTGTTCCTCAGGATGTTCACATACCCTACTGCATTAAGGTTGCCTGGAACAATGACCAGATCTGTTTTCTGGTTGTCAATTATGCCCGCCCAAACCATGACGCTGCCACCGCCAAACCTGTCACGTTTCTGAACGCAACATTGCGCGAATCTCTCGTTCCGTCGCCTGTAAACCCTGACCCTAGCGTCAGCAAAGCTGACGACGAAGCGTGACTCGTCGGTAAAAATCACGTTTCGCCATTGGGCTCGGGTCCAGTGCCTGTGATGACGAGCCCAAGCTAACCGGGCGGCTCTGTGACGCGCAGTTAGAATCTGGCCTGTATAGGGTCGACGCGCACGAATTGGTACTCTATCTTGTCTAAGACGATTACGTATTGTCTGAGCTGTGACCCGGAACCGCCGTGAAGTTACCGTTGCTGGGGTAAAGCGATTACGTAAATGCGTTAACGTAATAATGTGGTCGTCTCTACGTGACGTCGCTCGGGGTCTACCTGATCTGGACCTATCAGTAACTGACCCAGTAGTTGCATACCGAGTTGTCAGGTTGTGAATGGTTTGCCTAGAGCACCCAAAATGAAGAGCGACGTCATTTACAGACGTGCCTGCTCTAAGCATACCGACAGCCTGATTTCGCTGATTTTCTGCTAGCCGTGGCATTGCCGTTTTCAGACAAAATTGTAAACACTTTTGTGTTTTCGTGTCAGTGATTAAGAGTTTATGTGACTGTGTAGAAAAAAACATCATAAATGAACCAGGGATAGGTCAACACGGGGTAAGTGGTCTAAACCGGAAGTGGAAAGCGTGCTAGCCCGTGCACGGTACAATTGCACTACACTTAGTGCCGGTGTACTCTCTATACTAAGACCAATAAGTACATATCGCTTACGTTCACATAAAGTCATCGTTATTACACTAAAACAGGTCATAAAGTATGTAAAGTTTCTTTTTTTGCTAAGTATATATCCACATTATGCCTCTATGATAGCAGAGTAACATCAAATGTTCACCTTAAAGGACACCTTATTTAATCAATCTTAATTTCTAATCCAGCAAGGAAGACAAAATAAAGAAACGTCATCAAGCTATGTTGAGTTCGAATGATGAGCATTTTTTTAGAAAAAAAAAACAAGTCGTTTTAATATGTTTCTGTTATATGCGGCATACAATGGAATCGCCCAAAGCAGAGCTAGGAAATAGTTTTTTGCCAATAGAAACTGCACAGGGAAATTATGCCATTATCGAGAATTAAACTTCCAGGTCGTCAGGTCTCAGATAAATTTCGAATACACTCGTTATTATAAGCGTATTTAAAATATGTTTAATTTTCAACCATGACGAAATCAATCTTAGATGCTTGAATTAAATATTAACATGATACGGACCAGCCATTATCTCAATTAAAGAGTCCCCTGCTAAAGTACATTGGCACAAATCTTGTCAATAAGAATCACAAGACAGTTTCATATTGATAGCGTGTTTTTCAATAATCAGTAGTCTTCCCAACACGAATCTCTCGGTGTTTTTTTTATGCGACTCAGAATTGACATTGGTTGAATTATGTATCACTTAAGGCGAACAATCACTTTTCCAATCTGCTATTAAAGAGGCATAAAATACATATGAGTGTATGGTTTGTCAGACATTGTAAAGAGAACTCATTTCATAGTATGTGTTGTATCAAAGCACTGCCCTACAATCTTAAATTATCAAATTTACCTATTACAATAATTTGATTTTATTGCAAAAGTTTGCATTAGCAATATTAAGTATCACTAATGCCAATCAAATATTTAACCGATAAGATTAGTTTAACATGATTTAGAAAACACATGAACTAATAAGAGCACATCACATGGATTACTTTCGTACAAAAACGTCAAATCGTTGTAAAATATTGTCGTGCAGAATACATAAAAACGGTGAACGAAGTAATAGAACTTATGGAATTGAATTTCAGATTTAGTTAAATCATCACTTAGGCGAACAAATCAACTTTTAATATGTTTTAAGTAATGTATCTTCTTGCTTAATGTAAAGAAATGAAGTGTTTAAAAGTTATGTGTTGTTGAATTTTCCAAAAAAAAACATATGACGTTGTTTTTCTTGTCTGTGATTTTTCAGTAGACTAAGTATTCAGCTTTATTGAATAAGGTATCACTTAAGGCGAACCACTGAATTTTCGTTCTACTATTACTTAGAGATTCATCCTATGCATAAATGTGTGAGGTTTGCATTATTATGATAAATGGAACAGTTTTTAAAGTACCATTTAGAAAAAAAGCTTTGGTTTTTTAATCATCAGTAATCATATCCTAGGACAACAATTTGGTTTTATTGCATGGGTTCAAAGTATGCCAGAAAATATCATTTAAGGCGAACCATTTCAATTTTGGTTAATAAAATTATTTAAGCATTATTTAGAAAAGACATGTTTAGAGCGAGCATATTTTTGTAATTTCTTTCGTAGGAAGAAGTCTTTTCGTTTTAGCTTTTTGTCATGCTTATTGCAAATGAAATGGTGAGCAATGCAATATCACTCAAGGCAAACAATTGCTGTTTATAGAGTTTAAGTTAAAATATCACTTAAGGCGACCATTTTAACTTATGATACGTTTAAAGACAGGCATTTTGTTGGCAGATGAGCTTTTTATTCCATTGGGCTTTTATTTATTAAAGACAATGTTTTAAAATCCTACGTTAATTTGGAATGAATCTGAAACCAGAGGATAAAAGTTCAATTTCAGTGTGTAGCATATTTCTCCACTGTGTCACTATACTCCGAATATATCATGCCTCTTTAAAAGCAAATTCGAAATCTGAATGTTCGCCTTAAGTGATACTCATTTGGTTTTTCTCCTTTCCTTGTCCACTAAAGATAACACATGAAGATATTGTGTTGAGCAGATAAGTTACATTATCGAAAATGGTTTTTTTTTTCATTATTAAAACAGTCTTATAACTATGCTTTACAATAATGAGGACATTGCGGTGCTATAACATGACTCTTATTTGACAATCGACAGTCTTTATCACGTTCAAATTCTAGTCAAGCATCTAAAATTAAAGACCCGATATCACCAGCTGAATGCATGCATTTCAAAGAAAGGACTTCCCGTAATTCATCTCAACATTCATTTTCTGTATTCAAACTTAGAATGCACTTAAAATCATTCTTGATAATCAACTTAACGTTGACACATTTTGTGAAACGTTTTAAAATGATACTTTTCTAAATGATGAATTGAACATACCAAGTTATGATATATTTCGAAGGGATAGAAAATGTCATAGTGGGGATATACTTATCCTTATTAAAGATGACTTGCCAAACGATCATCGTGAGGATTTGATGAAAGACAGCTTGAAATAATTTGCCTAGAAGTTATTAATTTCAAACAAACACCCTTTCTTCTGTGTTATGTATACACCACCATCGTCCACAAATGAATGGATAGATAAACAAAACTTAAAGATTTCAAAATGAGCATGACTTGAAAGCATTATCTTACACCTATTACGACAAAATACAATATTTATCCACAGTATGTCTCTATAATAGCAGAGCTATATCAAATGGTCGCCTTAAGTGACATCTTATTTAATTTACCTTAATTTCTACTCCAGCAAGAAAGACAAAATAAAGAAATGTCATCAAGCTAGGTTGAGTTCAAATGATACTATCTTTTAAAGATAATATAAGTCGTTTTGATATGTTTCTGCTATGATCGGCATTGCATTGTAATCCTCGAAAACAGAGCTAGGCAATAGTATATTGCCCATAGACACTACAAAGTGATGATATGCCATTGTCGGGAATTAAACTAACCTCTCGTCCGGTCTCAGATTTATTCCGAATAAACTCATGGTTTTAAAACATAAAAATACTTCTATTTTTTTTACCAATTCTTGATGCTTAAATAGAATCTTAACATGATAAAGACAAGCTGTTGGCCCAATTAAGGAATCTTCTGCTAAAACGCATTATCCAAAAAATTGTAAATAAGAATCACAAGACAGTTTCATATTAAGACTATGTTTTTTTTTCAATAATTAATAGTCTTCACATCACAAATCTCTCAGTGTTTTTTTTTATTCGACTCAGAATTGATATTGATTGAATTATGTATCACTTAAGGCGAACAATTACTTTTCCAATCTGCTATTAAAGAAGCATAAAATACATATGAGTGTATGGTTTGTCAGACATTGTAAGGAGAACTCATTCCATAGTATGTGTTGTATCAAAGCACTGCCCTACAATCTTAAATCATCAAATTAACCTATTACAATAATTTGATTATACTGCATGAGTTTTCAATAGCAATATAAAGTATCACTAATGCCGAACAAATAATTGACCAATAAGATTCGTTGAGCATGGTTTAGAAAACACATGAACTAATAAGAGCACATCACTTGAATTACTTTTGTACAAACACGTCAATTCGTTGTAAATTATTGTCGTGCAGAATGCATACAAACGGTGAACGAAGTAATAGAACTTAAGACAAATAAAAGGAATTTCAGATTCAGTTAAATCATCACTTAAGGCGAACAAATCAACTTTTAATATGTTTTAAGTAAGGTATCTTCTTGCTTAATGTAAAGAAATGAAGTGTTTAAAAGTTATGTGTTGTTTGAATTTCCTAAAACACCGAATGATGTTGTTTTTATTGTCTGTGATTTTTCAGCAGACCAAGTATTCAGCTTTATCAAATAAGGTATTACTTAAGGCGAACCACTGAATTTCCGTTCTACTATTAGAGATACATCCTATGCATAAATATGTGAGGTTTGCATTATCATGATAAATGGAACGCTTTTTAAAAGTACCTTTTAGAACAAAAGTTTTGTTTTTTAATCATCAGTAATCATATCCTAGGAAAACAATTTGGTTTTATTGCATGGGCTCAAAGTATGCCAGAAAATATCATTTAAGGCGAATCATTTGATTTTTGGTAATTTGGTAATGTTCGCCTTAGGTGACATCTTGTTTAATTAACCTTAATTTCTAGTCCAGCAAAAAAGACAAAATAAAGAAACCTCATCAAGCTAGGTTGAGTTCAAATGATATTTTTTTAAGATAATAATAATTCGTTTTAATATGTTTCTGCTATATTCGGCCTTCATTTTAATTCGCGAAAACAGAGCTGGGCAATAGTTTTTTGCCCATAGACACTACACAGGGAAAATATGCCATTATCAGGAATTAAACTTCCTGATGGATAGTCCTGCTTCAGATTCATTCCGATTAAACTCATGATTTTAAAGCATAAAAATGCTTCTATTTTTTTAACCAATCTTAGATGCTTGAATAGAATCTTAACATGATAAAAACAAGCTGTTGGCCCAATTAAAGAGTCCTCTGCTAAAACACATTATCCAAAATATTGTAATAAATAATCAAAAAACAGTTTCCTATTAAGACTATCTTTATCAATAGTTAAAAGTATTCACACCACAAATCTCTCCGTACTTTTTTTTCTTCGAATCAGAATTATATCACTTAAGGCGAATTGCTGTTTATGGAGTTTAAGTTTAAATATCACTTAAGGCGACCATTTTAACTTATGATACTTTTCAAAACAGGCATTTTGTTGGCAGATGAGCTTTTTATTCAATTGGGCTTTTATTTATTAAAGAGAATGTTTTAAAATCCTTAGTTTATTTGAAATGAATCTGAAACCAGAGGTTCCAAGTTCAATTCCAATGTATAGTATATTTCTCCAGTGTGTCACTATTCTCCGAATATATTATGCCTCTTTAATAGCACATTCGAAATCTGATTGATCGCCTTAAGTGATACTATTTCGGATTTTTTTCCTTTTCTTGTCCACTAAAGATAACACATGAAGATATTATGTTGAGAAGATAAGTTACAATAATGAAATCAGATGTTTTCTTTATTAAATCCGTCATATAAGTATACTTTACAATAATTCGGACAATGTGGTGATATAAAATGACTTTTATTGGACAATCGCACTGAAATTAGCACTGTTAATAGCTTTAAGACACAGAATAATGAAATGAAGAGAGGAAGCAATCTTTCTATATCTCTTATCTATGTCTCTGCTCATTCACACTAAAGATGATTTGCTATAGGATCATCGTGAGGAATTGATGAAAGACACCTTGAAATAATTTGCCTAGAAGTTATTTATTTCAAATAAACACCCTTTCTTCTGTGTTATGTATACACTAACATCGTCCACAAATAAATGGATAGATAAAAAGAAACTTAGACATTTCAAAGAGAACATGACTTGAAAGCATTATCTAACACTAATTACGACAAAATACAGTATGTATCCACAGTTAGCCATTATGATAGCAAAGCTATATCAAATGGTCGCCTTAAGTGACATCTTATTTAATAAACTTTAATTTCTAGTCTAGCAAAAAAGACAAAATAAAGAAACCTTATCAAGCTACGTTGAGTTCAAATAATAATATTTTTTTAAGATAATGATAATTCGTTTTAATATGTTTCTGCTGTATTCGGCCTACATTTTAATTCCCAAAAACAGAGCTGGGCAATAGTTTTTTGGCCATAGACACTACACAGGGAAGATATGCCATTATCAGGAATTAAACTTCCTGATTGATAGTCCTGTTTCAGATTCATTCCGAATAAACTCATGATTTTAAAGCATAAAAATATTTCTATTTTATTAAACAATTTTAGATGCTTAAATAGAATCTTAACATGATAGAGACAAACTGTTGGCCCAATTAAAGAGTCCTCTGCCAAAACACATTATCCAAAATATTGTAATAAATAATCACAAGTTTCATATTAAGACTATGTTTTTCAATAGTTAATAGTATTCACACCACAAATCTTTCCGTATTTTTTTCGACTCAGAATTGATATTGGTCGAATTATGTATCACTTAAGGCGAACAATCACTTTTCCAATCTGCTATTAAAAAGAGGCATAAACTTCATATGAGTGTAAAACCTACATAAAGGAGAACAGCGGAGAAGACTATGAACTTACACTTTTGAAATACTTCTATGATAAGCTTATTTTAATTATCTTAGACTAATTGGCAAATATCATATGCATTTGCTCTTTAACGAACCGTGTATTAATCACCTTTTTGGCAATAATAGAAAAATATATTATAAATTTATTAGAAGCATTATCTTTGGAGTTAACTCTCATTTTTACTAATACATTTATTTGTACCTTTACATATTATGCAGTGTTATGAATGTGAAATGTTGTTCTTTTAAATATACACTAATAATGACACAATCTTAATATTGTGGAATATTGTGACAGGACATGTAATGAGGATAAATACTCCTATTTTCGGGATCGTTTAGTTGTAATTGATGTACAACTCTTGGCATTATCTATTTATTGTATATGGTATAAAACTACGACTCCGGATTGTATGATGCCCCCCCCCAGCCCTATCTGCCATTGTGTAATAGTCTGTCCGTCCGAACAGACAAAGCCCTTCATATATAATATATAGCTATATTACATGTACATGTCTCCAGAGCGATAACCAAAGAAAACGACACCACATGTCTTGCTCAAATTACTAAAACAACAAGTTGGAAAGGAACAGTAACCAGTGAAATCCCTGGTCATCACCAGCGAACTAGATTTATCCAGTAAACATTTATCATTAAAAACAATCCAAATCACAACCTGAATGCATGCACTTCAAAGAAAGGACTATCTGTAATTCATCTCAACATTCACTTTCTTAATGATATTCGACTTAGATGAACATTCTTGATACAACTTAACATTGGCATATTTTGTTTATGTGAAACATTTTTAAATGATACATTTCATAATGATGAATTGAAAATACCAAGTTATAATACATGTCGAAGGGATAGAAAATACCATTCGGCTTACTTTGCAATATTCTAAAACAGAGCTAGGAAACATCATTTTGCCCATAAATACTACACAGGGAAAATGTGCCATTATCGGTAAATAAATTTCACGGTCATCCGGCCTCAGATTCGTTCCGAATACCCTCTTTAATTTAAAGCAGAAAGACATACTTTAATTTTTTAACATGATGGTATCAATCATAGATGCTTAATAGAATTCAAACCTAACCCATCTCAAACAAAGAGTCATTTTCTAAAACAGATCTTTAACAAAGAATTAAACTAAATTCATAAGGTTGTTCATATTTAGACTATGTTTTTCAATAATAAGTAGTTTTCCAACACAATTCTCCCCTGTGCTGTTTACCTCGACTCAGAATTGACTTTGATTGAATTATGTATCACTTAAGGCGAACAGTCATAATTCCAATCGGCTATCAAAGAGGAATAGCATTCATATGGGTGCATGGTTTGCCACAACATTGTAAATATAACTCATTTTAAAAGTCTCCGCTGAATAAAAAAAATCCCTTGACATCTCAAGTTATCAAGTTAATATGTGACACTATTTTGCTTATATTGCTTATATTGCATGACTTGCATCAGCAAGAAAAAGTATTACGTATGACAACCAATTAGATATGTGATGAGTTAAGCATGGTTTAGAAAACACATTAATTAATGCGAGCATATCACTCTAATTACTTTCGTGGAAAAACGTCTATTCGTTGTAAAATATTGTCTCGCTAATTGCATATGTAATGATAAGCAAACTTATAAAACTTAAGAAAAAAATAATAACTTTTGATGTGTTAAAAGATATGCATGTTCTTGCGAAATAAAAAAAAATATGCTTTAAAATCATGAGTGTATTCGGAATGAATCTGAGAGCGGACGATCGGAAAGTTGAACTCCCGATAGTGGCATATTTTGCAATGTCTAGTATCTATGGGCAAAATACTATATCATTGCTCTGTTCTTGAAGATTAAAAAGAATGCCAAATATAACAGAACATGTTAAAACCACTTTTTAATTAAAAACAGAATTATAGCTTGAACCCAATATAGCTTGATCATGTTATTTCATTTTGTCTTTGTTGGACTAAACATTAAGATTGAGTAAATAAGATGTCACTTAAGGCGAACATTTGATTATGCTCTGCTAATAGAGGCATAATATGGAGATAAAGTGTACTTTGTCATGATTATTGTTTTATAATATTTCAACGTTTTGTTTGTTTGAAATTCCTTAAACACCGTATGCTGTTTCTATTGTGTGAGATTTGTTTGATTTAGTTGAGCTTTATTGAATTAAGTATCACTTGAGGCGAACTATTGGACTCCCGCACTATTATTAGAGAGGCATCCTATGTATGTATGTGTGAGGTTTGCATTATCATTATAAACATAACGCTTTTAAAAATGCCTTTAGATACAAAACTTTGATTTACAATCGTTAAGTAATCATGCCCTAAGACAGCAAACTGTTTTATTTGTATGACTTCAAAGTATGAAAAAAGTAACGGCGAACCATTTGGGTTTTGGGCAATTAGATGGTTTTAGCATTAATTAGATAAGACATGTTTTAGGCGAGCATATTATCCTAATTTCTTTCGTAAGAAAGAATTATTTCGTTTTAACGTATTTTCATGCTAATTGCAAATAAGATGGTGAGCAAAGTAATATCACTTACTAGTAATGCGAACAAATGGTTTTATTGATTACAGTTTAGATATCATTTAAGTCGACCACTTTAACTTATGATACATTATAAAGCAGACATTCTCTTGGTAGATGAACTGTTTTGTTTTTAGATAGTTTTTTCTTATTAAAGAGAATGTTTCAAAATCATGAGTTTATTTTGAATAAATCTGAGACCAGAGGATTCAAGATGAATTCCCGTTTGTAGCATATTTCTCCAGTGCATATCTATTATCACAACACATTATGCCTCTTTAATAGCAGGTTCGAAATCTGACTGTTCGCCTAAAGTGATACTTCATTCGGTAAATTCCATGTCCAGTTAAGATAACATATGAAGGTTTTATGTTGAGTGGAGAACTGATAACTCTTAGACAGAGTTTTTGCATGAAACAGTCTTTTGGCGTATTTTACAATTAGTTTGACGATGTGTTAATAGGAAATGACTCTTTCCGCTAAGACAATCGATGGTTTTTATCAAGTTTATATGTTATCCAACCATCTAAATTAACCCCATAATGGATGTGTTGTATAAACAATTCTAAGCCAGAGATTCAATTCCATGCCAACTCAAGATATGTTAAAGTTCTCATAATAATAACGACACAAAATAAACATAGATATGCATAAAATGCCTTTCTCATGGCAAAACAAAGAAACAATCGCTTTAATTGTTATGCTTTTGTTTCATGATCAGTTTGCAGTAAACGATTACAGGCATTATGGGCTTTGGTCTCATGACTTAAAAGCACTTTATATTTAGTTATCATGACAAATGTGGAAACGGATTTCCCTTTTTTAAGTATAAAGCAGTAAAAGTCCCTTTCTTTTACTCAGGTGTGCTTTTGTTTCATGCTCTAATATCAACACCTAAAATTAAAATCAGTGGCATCAGGTTGCGATCGTTACAAATTACTCATTTGTAATTCTTAACAGACTTAAGATTTTAAAGCATTTTTTTCATATTAAATACTGCAATCTTAAAGTGAAGTGGGTCTACAACGGAAGGTCCGTAATCTTCAAAATAATCGTGTCTGTGGTGTTAAGTGTCGTATATGATTACCAACAATGAAATAATAACTCCTGGATTGTCCATGTAGGGTTCATTATAATATTTTTATGTATCGATGATGACCAGAACGATATTCTTTTTGAATATTCAACGGATATGCTCCAACCGTTCGGCTAGCATCGGTTCTTAGCGTGAAAAGTCACATGGCAGCAAAGGGGAGTCAAACAGCGGGTCTCCCTTTTTCTATACCTGGCAACTACTATACATGCACTATATGCTATTTTCGACATTTGGGTATGGCTACACCTTACACATTTAAAATACAAATTGAAACTAAAAAGGTTATGGCAAAACAATTGTTGAAAACCATACGTTACAAATGCGTCTAAATGAGGCTTCATTTCACTGTACAATTGCATTTTGAGATAACTTTGGTGTAGGTATTAAAGATTCGATAAATTTCAAAGATAAAAGGTTCAGGAGCCATTTATTCAGTTTTTAGTACATATATAATATTACTTCACACATACCTCAAATGACATCAGTTCTTCAGTGACTTGTTCATAAGAATAGCATACCTATACAAATACATTGCTTTTAGCGTACTCTATAAAAATGCGCCCATTGAAGACCAGTTCTCTTTAAAGATACTCTCTCAGAGATCCAGATTTTAACATTTTACAATAAATTGTCTTCTACGGTAAAAATAACAACACAAATTTCTAGATTAACTAGATGTGTGACAACTTCCCAACCCTTAACATAATTTAACAAAGAAGATCTAGAACATTAAAATCGCAGATATCTAAGACCGTTTAAGCGGGTTTATAATGTAAACAACGATCTTAACTTAGAACAAGAGCCGATATCTTTAGATACCGTTGTCACGTAGATGGGTATAGTCCGTACGAGATGGAATGTGGCCAATTGTCTTGACCAAGATTAACAAGAAATTGTGAGAAAAGAAGAGAACTTATCGAAAAAAAACTTTTTATATTGTTAATGTATGGTTTTACCTAAAAGAGAATGAAAGTTCATGAAGATGTGTTTGTCTGTCTGTGTGTGATTAGCATTAAAGCAGACTCTTATGTTCAGTCTATAAATATGTTGAAAGTACCCAATTATTTTGGTGAGTTTGATAGGATGTATAGATTAAAATGCAGCTGGTTTTTCTACAACTAGTTCATTCATATAAAGATTCGTCCTAATTCAATGATTCTATGCCAGAATCATTCTTTTACAATCGTCCGTATATCAGAACACGTGTCCTTGCTTGGTCGGGAAGCACCAATATGGTAATATTTACCAAGTTTGGGAAAGTATAGAGAGAAAAGTAGGTAAGATATTGACTTTTTTCATTGTAGGGTCTAATTCAATATAGATAAGGGAGAGGTCTTATCGTTACGTTATATTTGTATGTCCGTCTGTATGAGGCGTTATTCGTGACCACGATTTTCCCGCTTAAAAGCCTTGAAAAGGCGGAAAAAGTGTGGTATTTAATGTATGTTCGACACCCTATGCGGATAGTTATTATGCTTCTTTTCCTAAAACGTTTAAGTATTCTGATAGTAGAACTCATGCAGAAGACGATAATATGTGATATACTACGATATCTTTGTTCGTCCGTCCGAACGAGAGTGACGATGGTTTTGGAAAACTGAAAATGGATTGTAGGTGGTCGTACGGACAGATATCCGGACAATGTTCAAGGTCTGATAATAATTTCAAAATACTTTTTCGTAAGTCTCATGATGTTGCACTAACGTTTAGATATTTAGTTGATATATCTTATAATAATGCGAAATATTATTTTAGGAAAATGGGGTAAAAGTGTCGGAATGTTTTGAAAATTTCCTATCTTGGCGATTCTTTTTTTGGGAATGTTTATTTTTAGACAGAGAGTAACGAACGTGTATGAACATTGTTTCTGCAACTTCTGATATATTGACTACATGATTAAATGAAAATCGAGATTGTATTGAGTATACTGATTTTTTAATGAATATTTTTCCACCCGTAAACCCGTATTTTGGGGGTAGTTTGAGCAAAGAAGTAGAGTAAGAATATTGACTGGCAATGGGTTGAATGTGTTGGTGGAAACAATTAAAATGTATTGTTATTGAAGCATAGGAAGTGAGCTATTACAATATATAAACATAGTAGTAAAATTTGCAATATTAATAATGTTAAAGCCTTTCAAAAAAAGGAAAGTTGGACGTTTTTCTTTCTTAGACCGCATTTCTAAGGCGTTTCAGACTGTTTTTTGAAGGAACTTACAGCCATACGCATTGATAAAGGATAAAGCTGAGACACGGAAATGAAACTAAATGAAGTTAATACAAAATCAGATTATGCAAGGCTATATTAAGGGTAGATTAACACTTAAAACGTGCATCATATATGATTTGATAATAATTTGAAAAGGGGAAAAAACGAGGAAAATTGGCGGGAAAAAGTTCTTTTTTGCCAATTTTGTGTCCATTCAAATTGTTTTTAGGACAGACAGACGAACGATCCCAATCTGAATGTACCTGGATAGAAAGCATAGATGGGTATAACATAAGACCAGTTTCGGAATTTTAAGGGTTGAGATGTCTTTTTTATGTGTTTTTTTTTTGCAGAAATTTGCGAAATCTGTGATACTTTGTGTCACTTTAGGAGGGTGAATCTGCTCACAATGTATTAAAACCTTGGATGGGAATGAATTAAACATAGAGTCTTTAGATAAGGAAAAGGAGAATCCAGTTCTGAAAATGAAATGTTGAATTTTGCATCAGTTTCGATTTAATGGGTGTTTGAAAATAGGTAAATGGACGAACAGTGCAAAAAACACGTCAAAAGAGCTTAATTACCTTTCTTTAAAAGCTCTTTTTTCGTGAATTTTTCTTTAAAAAGGAGCATTTGCAGTATCCTAACTAGACGTAAAAAGCCGAGAGTGACTTCTGGGTTTTACGATTTTTTAAAGAAGAAATATGGAAGAGGGACCAGGTTTTCGGGGTAAGTCAAAACTTGAAAGAGGTCGCTGAAGAAAAGAACTTGCCTTAAAGGTTTGGGAACGGTCTGTTATATAATTCGAGCTTTAGTAGGCAAGATGTTAAGACCAAAACGGAGTCATTTTTTGTAAAAGAAGCAGTGAAGTTATGTCCATTTTGAGTTCTACAAATGATGTTATAGGGAATATATAAAAGGGTACAAAATTATTCTTTGCATTCCATTTATTCTTCCACAATTTTTCTAAGATATATTTAGTTTGCCTTATAGTAACAATTACGTATAAGAACCGCAGTCGAACAAGTGTCAATTTGTCCGTACAACTTCCCTACGAGATGGCATATGGCCAATTTCTTGATATTGACCAAGACTGACTAGATATTGTGAGAAAAGAAGAGAACATACCGAATAAAAACCCTTTTGTATTGTTTATGTATGGTTTTGGCCAAAAAAGAATGAAAGTTCATGAAGATGTGTTTGTCCGTCTGTGTGTGATTAGCATTATAGCAGACCCTTATTTTCAGTCTATAAATCTGTTAAAAACACCCGCTTATTTTGGTAAGGTTGACAGGGTGTGTAGATTAAGATAATGCTCGTTTACCTTCAACTGTTTCATGAAAATATGGTTTTATCGTATCTCAACAATTCAATGCCAGAATCATTATTTTTCAATCGTCGATATGTCTGTACTTGTGTCGTTGCGTGGTCGGGAAGCACCAATATGGTAATATTTACCAAGTTTGGGTAAGTATTGAGGGAAAAGTAGGTAAGATATTGACTTACAGCTTTTTTCATTGTAGGGTGTAATTCAATACAGATAAGGGAGACGTCTTATCGTTACGTTGTAGTTGTATGTCCGTCTGTATGAGGCGTTATTCGTGACTCCGATTTTCCCGCCGGGCGGGGAAAATGTGATATTTGACATATGTTCAACACCCTTTGTAGACAGTTGTTATGCTTCTTTTTTTCCTAAAACGTTTAAGTGTTCTGTTAGGAAAATTCAAGGAGAAGACTATCATATGTGATATAATACCATATCTTTGTTCGTCTGTCCGTATGAGAGAGTGTCCGTGAAGATGGTTTTGGAAAACAGAAAAATGGAGTGTAGGTCGTCGTACGGACAGACGTCCGGACAATGGACAAGGACTGATAATAATTTCACTGCTGGATACATGTAGAAAAAAAGAGAAACGACATTATTTTAACAGCAAACACTTTAAAGCTGTATTTAAGGTAAGTTTGCTGCCGATACGCGTCTTATTAATGATTCGATAAGACTTTGAAAAAGGGAAAACCGGAGAGAATTGGCGGGAAAATGGAAGTTTTAGACGATTTCGTGTCAATTAAAGTGGTTTCTAGGGCATACAGGCATATGAACGCTAAAAAGCTTAACATGCCTTGATAGGCAGGATAGACGGGTATTATCAAAGACTGGTTTTGAAATTTGAAGCGTTGAATCCTTATATTTTATGTTTTTTTTTTCGCTGCTGTTTGGAGAATTTGGGATATTTTGTGATACTAGACAAGGGGTCGGAAATTCGACTCGCAATGTTTCTAAACATTTGATGTAAATGTATCAAACATATTGAATCTTCAGAGTAGGAAATTGACTGTCAGAATCTGATAGAATAATGTTGAATTTTGCATTGCTTTAGATTTTATTGGTGTTTGAAAATAGGCGAAAATGGACGTATAATGCAAAAATTATTTCACAAAACCTCAATAACTTTTCTACTAAAACTGTTATATTCACGAAGTTTTCTTTAAATAGTAGCATGTACACTGTTGTAACAGGATGTAGAAGAGTCGAAAGCAATTTTTGGGGTTTAAGAGGTGAAATAGAAGAAATATGGGTGAGGGACAAAGTTTTGAGGGTAAGTCGAACATAGGAAATGGCCGCTGAAGAGAAGAACTTTACTATAATGCTTGAAAACGGTCTGATATATAATGATGACCTTACTAGGCAAGTTGTAGAAACAAAATAGAGTTTCTGTGACTTTCTTTAGTGAAGCACCTAAGTTATGACAATTTTGACTTCTACAAATGGTCTTATAGAGTATATGTAGGTGGGTACAAAAAATATTTTTTCATGCCATTTTTTCCTGCACATTTTTTCTATAATATTTTAGGCTAGCCTTATATTAACAAATATATATATATATACATATCAAAGTCGAACAGGTGTCCATCTGTCCGTACAACCGTCCGTGCGAGGTAACATGTCAATTTCTCGATATTGACCAAGTTTGACCAAATATTGTGAGAAAAGTAGAAGGTCTTTTCAATAAAAACATATATATTCATTAAGCTTAGGAGCATATGTAGAGAGAAACGTGGGATCAGTTCCAATATGAGCTCTGGTCTGGTACTTACAATTCATTTGTGAGGAGTTTTAGACAGATTTTGAAGCGACGTACTGACGGACGCCTAGATGCTGGATACAGGTAAATAAAAAGAAAAACAAAAATATTTTAAGAGTAGACACTTTAAAGCTGTATTTAAGGTAAGTTTGCTGTCGAAACGTGTCTTATTAATGATTTGATAAGACTTTAAAAAAGGGAAAACCGGGGAGAATTGGCGGGAAAATCGAAGTTTTAGACGATTTTGTGTCAATTAAAGATGTTTCTAGGGCAGACAGGCATATGAAAGCTAAAAAGCTTAACATGCCTTGATTGTCAGAATAGACGGGTATTATCAAAGACTGGTTTTGGAATTTTAAGCGTTGAATCCTGATTTTTTATGATTTTTTTTCGCTGCTGTTTGGAGAATTTGGGATATTTTGTGTCACTAGACCAGGGGTCGGAAATTCGACTCGCAATATTTCTAAACCTTTGATGTGAATGTTTCAAACATATTGAATCTTTAGAGTAGATAATGGACTATCAGAATCGGAAAGAATAATGTTGAATTTTACATTGCTTTAGATTTTATTGGTGTTTGAAAATAGGCGAAAATGGACGTATAATGCAAAAATTATTTCACAAAACCTTAATAACTTTTCTACTAAAACTGTTATTTTCACGAAGTTTTCTTTAAATAGTAGCATGTACACTGTTGTAACAGGATGTAGAAGAGTCGAGAGCAATTTTTGGGGTTTAAGAGGTGAAATAGAAGAAATATGGGTGAGGGACAAAGTTTTGAGGGTAAGTCGAACATAGGAAATGGCCGCTGAAGAGAAGAACTTTACTAAAATGCTTGAAAACTGTCTGATATATAATGATGACCTTACTAGGCAAGTTGTAGAACCAAAATAGAGTTTCTGTGACTTTCTTTAGAGAAGCACCTAAGTTATGACAATTTTGACTTCTACAAATGGTCTTATAGTGTATATGTAGGTGGGTACAAAGAATATTTTTTTCGTGCCATTTTTTCCCGGTCATTTTTTCTATAATATTTTAGGTTAGCCTTATATTAACAAATGAATATACATATCAAAGTCGAACAAGTGTCCATCTGTCTGTACAGCCGTCCGTGCGAGGTAACATGGCAATATCTTGATATTGACCAAGTTTGACAAGATATTGTGAGAAAAGTAGAAGATCTTTTCAATAAAAAACTATATATTCATTAAGCTTAGGAACATATGTAGAGAGTAACGTGCGATCTGTTCCGATATGAGCTATAGTTAGGTGTCAGCAGATGTTCGAACTTGGGTTGGAAATCTGGTTTTATGAGTCGATTATGATGCATTTTCGTTATTGTATGGGAATTCTAACCTGTTTTCGATGAGATAAGTGTCTGATCTTGATATATGTTGTAGGTTCATGTCCTATGTATGATCTTAGTCAAAGAGACTGATCATCAGACTTTCGGTAAGTGAGAAATTTCTTAGTTTGTCGCCTCAAGACCCCTAAATTTAGACCATCAAACTACGATTATCATTATTTTCATCCCCCATTTTCTCATTTTATCATATGTTGATACCTATGGAAAGTACATATCATTTTAGACATTGTTAATGTCTACGAATCCATAAACAACTGTATACACATTTTGATACGAGCAATGGCTAAGTGCTGTTTCGGGTTAAAATTCTGGTCTTAAATTTACGGGAAATATGTCATCAAGCAAACTCTAGAAACAGTAAGAACGGCATTAGATAAGACTGATGTCTCATCTCAATATATGTTGTAGGTACATACACTGGGAGTAATACGTGACAAGATAGTTGGTCATTGGACCCTTGGTCCGTGAGCAATGCTAGCTTGCGTGATCAAACCGAGGCAAAACGGACCATCAAGATACTTTGTTTTTGTGTATTCATTTTTGATTCAATCTCCATATGAGCATGGGGTTATTCTTGCACAATATCTATATAAGATATTAGTTCAACTTTGTACTAACAAATACATATGAGAACAAGTGTCCGTATACCCGTCCGTACTAGGTGGCATGTGGTCAATTTCTTGATATTGACTGTTTTCTGACCAATTTGAAAGAAAACGCATCAGCAGCAGACGACTTTTAGATTTATAAACACCTATGGTATAGCAGAATCTTAACTTTTCATTACAATGGTTTCAACCCTTGTATTATGCCATTCATGGACTCGTAGAACTATCATATATGATGAATACGTTTTATACTTATCGGCAAAAAGTACATGGATAAGGGTAAGCTGTATAAACCCTCATCTAGTCAAATATTTGGGCATTATAACAGAGCCTGGTTCTATACAAAAAGGTCAGCGGCAATGTACTATAACCCTTGTCGCATATGTTTCACACAGGAACGAATATTAAAAACAAGCTTGTAGAATCTAAAAAAAAGGAGAAAATTCGCTGAGAAATAGACAAAAAAGTCGTCTTTTTTAATTTGACAGGCCTGGGTGTGGGTAGTTGTACACCTTTCATTCTCCATTCCAGGTACCAATGATACAATCAACATTGAGCCAATTAACTTGTCGAAAACTCCAATCAATTATATTTCAATGGATTCAGTTCCTACATCGGTTTAGATAAAGTCTTACAGCAAAACAAACGTTGAATGATCGACTCAAAATGTCATAGTTGTAGGTACCTGAAGAAGGATATGGTTTGATGTCGAAAATGTGCGATTGTTCGATGTTTTAGGGAAATTCCAACCCGCGACAGATGAGACAATTGTCTGATATTGGTATATATTGTAGGTACTTATCCTAGTAGGATTCTAACACAAATGGCTGATCATCAGACCCTCAGTACGAGAGCATTGGCTAGTACGCAGGCTCAAGGCCCTCAAAAAGAGCCCTTCAAAATAAAACCTTTTGACTATTTTCAGCACCTACTTTTTCATTAATCATAAAAGCGTTATATTCAAAAGGGTATGCATACTAACTTGGTTATTAAATTGCGCCCAAAAAATATAAAAATAGGCATCAATATTTCTTTTAAGAAAAAAGAAATGACAAATATATATTATCAATACAGACCCTTTAAAAGAGTTAAACATTGTGATAAAAAATGATATGATAAAGATCTAGTAGACGGTGTTCTACTCTTATAGAACATGCTAAAACGAGAAACATCTAAAATGGAGAAAATGATCGGCTGTTTGGTAGTTAAATGCTTTTCATGATTTTTTTCGGTACAGACGGATTCCAATTAGATAAATGAAAACGGTAACTATAAGCAAATAATCGGGTTAAGTATTACATGTGTAGTCAATTGTAAGTTAATTTTGATGCACTTTCTGGTAAAATGTCTTTAGATTATAGTCACCAGATTCCCAATCTTAGAATTAAACATGGTTGACATATTTTAATTGAAAATCGTAACGCAATGCTATTCGAACTTCCGGTTTGCATGGATCAGTGGTGGATATTCCAGTTGTCAAATCAGAAGCAAAAAGAGTAATAATTCAATTCATCGATTGCAAGCTCCAAACGGGTATTAAAAGTTAACCACCGAATAGAACTCTGTTATATCCTACCATGTTTTTCTATTCGCTTGTCTTACAAAAATCTTAAGTGCAGAAATCAACGACTAAGGGTGATTTTCAGAGGAAATCTTTACCCTCTTCTAACCAATTGTACTGCAATGACCGATAAGAAATTAACGTCAAAGATGCGCTTTAAGTGTCAAGTTTAAGAACAGTTGTTTCATCTTTTAGGTCTGCATCATACATGTACAAATGTGTGTCTGTCCGTAGGTGTACTCCAGATATGTCTAAAAAACCTCTCCATTCTACATACCTAGCAAGCTTGTACGAGATCGGACCACTTTTAACAGATTTCGATTTTGCATTGAATTAGAGAGGGAAATTTGGAACGGCTGCTTTTCCACTTCTGAGAATGAGTTTCGGGAAAGCTCGATATTTTCTGTCTCGGGATATTTCACTCTATATACCCAGCGAGTTTTGTCGAGATCGAACTTCTATTAACATATTGTGATTTTGCATTGAATTATAGAGGGAAACTTAGGACGACTACTTTTCCACTTCTGAGCACGATCCCGGGGAAACACGATGTTTTCTGTCTCGGGATACTTCCCTCTACATACCCAGCGTGTTTAAACGAGATCGGACATTTTTTAACAGATTTCGAATTTGCATTGATTTATAAATGGAAACTTGAACGTCTGCTTTTCCGCTTCTGAGCACGATCCCAGGGAAACTCGATATGTTCTGTCTCGGTACACTTCCCTCTACATACCCAGCGAGTTTGGTCGAGATCAGACTTCTTTTAACAGATTTCGATTTTGCATTGAATTATAGAGGGAAAATTGAAACGGCTGCTTTTCCACTTCTGAGCACGAGTCCCGGGGAAACGCGATATTTTCTGTCTCTGGATATTTCACTCTACATACCCAGCGAGTTTGGTCGAGATCAGACTTCTATTAACAGATTTCGATTTTACATTGAATTATAGAGGGAAACTTGGAACGGCTGCTTTTCCACTTCTGAGCACGAGTCCCGGGGAAACTCGATATTTTTTGTCTCGGTATACTTCACTCTACATACCCAGCGAGTTTGGTCGAGATCAGACTTCTATTAACAGATTTTGATTTTGCATTGAATTATAGAGGGAAACTTGGAACGGCTGCTTTTCCACTTCTGAGCACGAGTCCCGGGGAAACGCGATATTTTCTGTCTCGGGAGACTTCACTCTACATACCCAGCGAGTTTGGACGAGATCGGACATTTTTTAACAGATTTCGATTTTCATTGAATTATAGAGGGAAACTTGGAACGGCTGCTTTTCCACTTCTGAGCACGAGTCCCGGGGAAACTCGATATTTTCTGTCTCGGGATACTTCACTCTACATACCCAGCGAGTTTGGTCGAGATCAGACTTCTATTAACAGATTTCGATTTTGCATTGAATTATAGAGGGAAACTTGGAACGGTTGCTTTTCCACTTCTGAGCACGAGTCCCGGGGAAACGCGATATTTTCTGTCTCGGGATACTTCACTCTACATACCCAGCGAGTTTGGTCGAGATCAGACTTCTATTAACAGATTTCGATTTTGCATTGAATTATAGAGGGAAACTTGGAACGGCTGCTTTTCCACTTCTGAGCATGAGTCCCGGGGAAACGCGATATTTTCTGTCTCTGGATATTTCACTCTACATACCCAGCGAGTTTGGTCGAGATCAGACTTCTATTAACAGATTTCGATTTTGTATTGAATTATAGAGGGAAACTTGGAACGGCTGCTTTTCCACTTCTGAGCACGAGTCCCGGGGAAACGCGATATTTTCTGTCTCGGGATACTTCACTCTACATACCCAGCGAGTTTGGACGAGATCGGACATTTTTTAACAGATTTCGATTTTACATTGAATTATAGAGGGAAACTTGGAACGGCTGCTTTTCCACTTCTGAGCACGAGTCCCGGGGAAACGCGATATTTTCTGTCTCGGGATACTTCACTCTACATACCCAGCGAGTTTGGTCGAGATTAGACTTCTATTCACAGGTTTCTATTTTGCATTGAATTATAGAGGGAAACTTGGAACGGCTGCTTTTCCCCTTCTGAGCACGAGTCCCGGGGAAACGTGATATTTTCTGTCTCGGGATACTTCACTCTACATACCCAGCGAGTTTGGTCGATATCAGACTTCTATTAACAGATTTCGATTTTGCATTGAATTATAGAGGGAAACTTGGAACGGCTGCTTTTCCACTTCTGAGCACGAGTCCCGGGGAAACGCGATATTTTCTGTCTCTGGATACTTCACTCTACATACCCAGCGAGTTTGGTCGAGATCAGACTTCTATTAACAGATTTTGATTTTGCATTGAATTATAGAGGGAAACTTGGAACGGCTGCTTTTCCACTTCTGAGCACGAGTCCCGGGGAAACGCGATATTTTCTGTCTCGGGATACTTCACTCTACATACCCAGCGAGTTTGGACGAGATCGGACATTTTTTAACAGATTTCGATTTTCTATTGAATTATAGAGGGAAACTTGGAACGGCTGCTTTTCCACTTCTGAGCATGAGTCCCGGGGAAACTCGATATTTTCTGTCTCGGATTCTTCATTCTACATACCCAGCGAGTTTGGTCGAGATCAGACTTCTATTAACAGATTTCGATTATGCAATGAATTATAGAGGGAAACTTGGAAAGGCTGCTTTTCCACTTCTGAGCACGAGTCCTGGGGAAACTCGATATTTTCTGTCTCTGGATACTTCACTCTACATACCCAGCGACTTTGGTCGAGATTAGACTTCTATTAACAGATTTCGTTTTTTGCATTGAATTATAGTGGGAAACTTGGAACGGTTGCTTTTCCACTTCTTAGCACGAGTCCCGGGGAAACGCGATATTTTCTGTCTCGGGATACTTCACTCTACATACCCAGCGAGTTTGGTCGAGATCAGACTTCTATTAACAGATTTCGATTTTGCATTGAATTATAGAGGGAAAACTTGGAACGGCTGCTTTTCCACTTCTGAGCACGAGTCCCGGGGAAACGCGATATTTTCTGTCTCGGGATACTTCACTCTACATACCCAGCGAGTTTGGTCGAGATCAGACTTCTATTAACAGATTTCGATTTTGCATTGAATTATAGAGGGAAACTTGGAACGGCTGCTTTTCCACTTCTGAGCACGAGTCCCGGGAAAACGCGATATTTTCTGTCTCTGGATATTTCACTCTACATACCCAGCGAGTTTGGTCGAGATCAGACTTCTATTAACATATTTCGATTTTGTATTGAATTATAGAGGGAAACTTGGAACGGCTGCTTTTCCACTTCTGAGCACGAGTCCCGGGGAAACTCGATATTTTCTGTCTCGGGATACTTCACTCTACATACCCAGCGAGTTTGGTCGAGATTAGACTTCTATTAACAGATTTCGATTTTGCATTGAATTATAGTGGGAAACTTGGAACGGCTGCTTTTCCACTTCTGAGCACGAGTCCCGGTGAAACTCGATATTTTCTGTCTCGGGATACTTCCCTTTACATACCCAGCGAGTTTGGTCGACATTAGACTTCTTATAACAGATTTCGATTAAGCATTGAATTAAACAGGGAAACTTGGAACGGCTGCTTTTCCACTTCCGGGCACGATTCCCCGGGAAACGCAATGTTTCCTGTGTTGGAACGCTCCCAATGAGTTTGGTCGAGCTCCAACCACTATCAACGGATTTCTATTTTGCATAGAGATTTATAGCAAAACTTGGAACGGCTTTTTCACTTCTAGGCAAGAGTCCCGAGAAAACGAGGTTATTTCTATCTTTGGATGCTCCATACTACATATCAAGCGAGTTTGGTCGAGATTGAACCACCATTAACGGATTTCGATTATGCATTTAGTTAGATAGGGAAGCTTTGAACGGCTGCTTTCCCGATTCTAGGAAAGAGTCCCTGGAAAACGTGATATTATCTGTCTCTGGACACTTCCATCTTTATACCCAGCAAGTTTGGTCGAGATCGGACCACTTTTGACAGATTTCGATTAAGCATTGGATAAAAGAGCGATACTTGGAACGGCTGCTTTCCCTCTTCTAGACAAGTGTCCCTGGAAAACGCGATATTTTCTGCCTCGGAACGCTTCCCTCTTTGTACCAAGCGAGTTCGGTCGAGATCGGATCACTTTTAACAGATCTCCATTTAAGGATTGAATAATAGTGCGAAATTTGGAACGGATGATTTTCCATTTATGGACACGAGTCCCGGGAAAACGGAATAATATTATCTGTCTCGGGACGCTTTCCTCTTTGTACCCAGCAAGTTTGATCGAGATTGGACCATTTTTGACGGATTTCAATTTTGCATTGAATTTAAGACTGAAACTTGGAAAGGCTGCTTTTCCACTTGAAGGCAAGAATCCCGAGAAAACGGAACGGGATCTTCTGTCTTTGAACGCTTGAATACTACATACCAAGCGAGTGTTGGCGAGATTAAACCATTATCAAAGGATTTCGATTGCATTTAATCAGATAGGGAAACTTGGAATGGCAGTTTTTCCACTTCAAGGCACGAGTCCCCGGTAAATGCAATATTTTCTGTCTTGGGACGCTCCCCTCTACTTACCAGCAAGTTTAGTCGTGATCGGATCACTTTTAAACGATTCAAATTCCTCATTGAATTAAAGAGTGAAAATTGGAACGGCGGTCTTTCCACTTCTAGGCGAGAGTTCTAGTGAAACGCGATATTTTCTGTCTTAGTACTCCCCCTTCAACGTACTCAGCGAATTTTAGGTTTGCATTATCTTTGTTAACAGAATGCTTTTGAAATTACTTTTGAAATCAAAGATAACTCTACGACCGTAAGTAATAAAGTTAACCTAAGACAATTATTTGGTTTAATTGCACGACTTCAAAGTATGCAAAAGAAAAACCGTTCAAGGCGAACAATTTTATTGTTGCTCAATAAGATGATTAAATCATGATAGGTACAAAACATTAATTAAGGCGGGCATATTGCTTTGTATTAATTTCCTACAAAAGAGTCAATTCGTTTTAGCATATTGTCATGTCAATTGTAAATCTAATGGTGAGCAAAACAATATCACTTAAGGCGAACACATGGAGATTTAGTGATTTTCTTTTATATATCATTTAGGGCGAACAATTTAACTTATGGTATGTAATAATATGTTTCTTTTATTTATTAAAGACAATTATCTAAAAACATGAGACTATTTGGTTTAAATCTGAGACCAGAGGAACCAAGTTCGATTCCCTTCTGAAGCATATTTCTCCAGAGTAGTATCCTTGAGCAAGACACTATTTCCTAGCCTTGTTTTCGACGATTACCATTTAAGACGAATATAATAGGAACATGTTGAAACGACTTTGAATTAAATTACGTATTATTGTTCGAACTCAACTTAGCTTGTTTCTTCAGTTTGTCCTTTTGCTGGAATTGAAATGCGGATTGGTTAAATTAGATGTCTCCATTAATCGCAAACAATTTGATTTAGCTCTGTTATTACAGAGGCATTCTACGGATATATATTGTTTGCTGTCAGAATTATTGTATTATAAAGCAAAAAAGTCTTCCTGAATTAAGGAAGTATCAAAATTAATACCGCAAAGTACGAAAAGGTGAAATTATTTGCGGTTTAAAGCTTGTGGAAAGTGACAGCTAAACGTAAATACCAGTTATCAAACTGAAAGTGTTAGTGTGAACAGATTTGATAATACTGGTTGCAGTTATACACACCATTTCAGTCTTATCTTATCTTTAATACTCATTTGATACCAATTGATACTTAGTTATGGTCCGTTCATTCATGTTCAAGATTTGATCTGCATTTAATATTTAACATGAACATTTATTTTGCAATTTAACGCTGTGAATTAAGGGGTATAACCATGCTATTAGGCTGGTTCAATAATGTTGAAATCTCGGAAAGAGATACGTATATCAAAAAGGTGTATATAGCACCATGACAGATCTAATTATGTTGGAGCGCGCGGGGGTTGATATTTACGACATGTACCACTGTGCGGGGATTTTAGAGGAAAATATCCACGATGATTACATTGAATGAATTTAAATAAAAAAGCAAGACACTGCTTAGATTTAACCTAATACCGGTCAATCAAACAAAAAAAAAAGTCGCTATACAACTGAAAAATACAACACACATTAAACCCCATACCAAAAACAAAACAAACTTACTGTTGCCCGAGCATTTATTTAAGTGCTGTAATTTCCTTTTAAAGATACTTTCTCAGAGATGTGTGCATTTGGAGCAATAATCGTCATTTTTTTTTATTCACAATCCTTGTCACTTTACCAAAGACAATTTTCAATTTCTTTACTTATGAAGTTCAAAATTCGCACCTGTATGTTTTTCTTTGGAAAGCCGTTTATTAATAAACGGAGAAATTCTCTGTCAGCAACTTTGCTTTAGAGACAGCTAAATATATATTTCATATTAATTACCTCCCTTTAATCTTTAAATTTCACATGGAAATTTTCAATCCACGAACACTTTTTATGATAAGTAACTTGAGTTTATAGGGCATTTGTTCTGTTGAATCTTTAATTTTGTTATCCTGAAAATACCTTTTCTTAATCTTCAGCGTAGATGTATCCTAACATCCTATGTATCAATGTGTTTACTTGCTCACAGAACGGCAAATGCCTAAACGGTAAGGTTAAACTGAAAACTATGATTATAATCTAATTAAGGAAGATCTATTTTTTCTAATATTTGTGCTGATTATTTTCCTCCTCACTCGACCCATTTTCGTTTGATGGAAATGATGTATGCATCCATGCGCATGCGTTGAAAACGTATTTTTTCCGAAGACCCACGTGACCATGGTGTATCAAAATTACCACCTCTTATTCTAAGATTAGACGTTGTTTACAAAATTAAACAGTCTTAGATGTCTGCGATTTTGATCTTCTTTATATAGTTACGATCAGTGTTGGGAAGCTGTTGACAATCTAGTTCCATGTTATTCAGAAATCTTTGTTGTTCTTTTTTCGGTAGAAGACGATTTATTTAAAAAGAAAATAAGATCTCCATTTCTGAGAGAGTCTCTTTAATCACGATATCCTTTTTACTAGTCAAAGGACATATCGCAGTAATCATTACAACCAATGTTCGCTCGAATGACGTTCCTTTCAGATAAATCTTAAATGATGGAATACGTGTTGGTTGTAATTCACGAAAATAATGAAAAGCACACGTACATGACCCCCGTTGGTTTGTTCGGACGAAAGCTTGTCGATGAGTTATTATTCTTTGCATTCTACGCTCGAGTTCGTCCTATACGTTCACTGTCTGGTTGACATTCGGTAGCCATGGCTTACCATTTACGGCATTTAGCATGTTGATGTGCAGTATATCAACTGTTTGTTGAAGGTTAAATGACATGATGCACCGCCTTGCAATGATGGGACACCTATGTTTTGCTGGATGTGCGGAATCGCAGCAAGTCTAAGTGTCTTATTCTGGTATCCGATACCGTTAAAAGTACCACTTATGGCATCTTTGTTTGAAGGGCTATGCTTATGGATTTATATGTTAGAGGCTGTCGTAGAATGTTGTTTTTTTTATGTTAGACCAGCCAATACATAATAAAGAAATAGCACATACAAAACCATTGTAAAGAAAACACGGGGAGGATCCCAGCACGTTCATTTTATCTATCAAAACATAAATGGAGAAACCATAGATAGATAAGGCACTAATAGCAAAATTAATAACTAAAACCAATAGAAATATTTGTTAAACTGAACCATACACAATTTAATCAAAACATGCATTTGAATTATCAGTCATAGACCAACGATATCGGAGCGCTTAGCAGTTTTGTTGTTGCATACATAAATACGAACGTATATTCTTAAAAATGTATAGGTATAGAAAAATTATGAGTTATAACTCGTGACATAGGAAGTATAAAACTATTCCGTTGAATATATGTGTAGTTAACGTTTAATAGATTCATTTTGGATAAAAGAGAGTAATTCTATCGACAGGTTTTAAAACAATTAAACGTTTTATAAATGATGCCCGTAAGTGATACTTTTATGGAGCCGATGTATAGGCACTCACTTTTTTAATGACCTATATTTTCCATGATAACCATTAAAAGTCAACCAAACTTTCAGTTTGCAATGACGTGTACGTCATCTTTATCATTGATAAGTTTCAGGGGTGTGAAACATCTTACTTAGTAATTATTTACAATTAAAACTTAAGGCGACCAGGTTTTGGTCGCCTTAAAATAAGTTCGCCCTAATGTATATATTTTTACCCCCAAAATTCCCCCTAAGGTTGGAAATATACTTATATATATATATACATATATATATATATATATATATATATATATATATATATATATATATATATATATACATATATATATATATGACGTGCGACGTGAGAAAACCCACCTTATGGTTTAACGCGCAATAATCGATAAATCGCTGTCAAAGTGACGTCATATATTACGGCGTTGTTTAAGTTTCACCGCTGTTTTCAAACGCGATCTATTGTTTGAACATTTAATCTTTAAACCCTCGGTAAAATGTCCCAGTCTCCGAAGGAACTGCAGTTAAGAGTAAAAATCATTCTTCATTCATTTACTAAACATTTACTATGATCGGCCTACTCCTTTTCATTGAAATCTCGGCCGCGATCAGGAAAGAAAACATATCAACAATGCTACCGACAAATCTTTTCTCATTCTTCTATACCTAGTTTAATCATTTTTTTTAAACTCATTCTTAATTGATTGCGTGACTACATGTAAAGTATGACAAATCGCCTGCAGATTATCAGTCAATTTTTCGAGGATTCAACTTTTAAAACCGTGATTGCAGCAAAACTGACCACCGCGTCGTTATGTCTGACAATTAGATTTACATGTATACAACTGTTATTGGATTTCTTTATTCGCTTTCCCTTTTAACAATTAGATTCTATCATGATATGTATAAATGTTATATATTTATACAGTCGTTTTAAAATTAAAGTTCCCCTTAGTTTTAACAGTTATGTCCTTGGATATTGGAATTAGAATCATTCTTATCAAACCACTCTGAAAGAAAACCAACCATATCAAAGGACTTGTTGGAGGATGATTTCAAAGAAAACGACAGCGGACACACAGTTACAGATCCCGATCACGGAGCTTAAAAAAGGCGGGGCAAAAAGACAGAGAGGTGAAACAAACTTCCGTGAAAATGGAATAGTTGTCTGTGGTGAAACGTTACCACTATTCCACGACATATTCATTGATAACATGAAGAAGCTCCAAAGGCAAGAATGCCTGTGGAAATGCACCGGTCACAAAACAGCACACGGATTAGAGCATTCCACATTTGACTTAAGTCAAAGCTTGAGCCTCTAACACTATGCTCGACCAACGGGATCGCTCTATCTTTTTTCCTTAGAAAGATCCAATTGTTTGGAGTCCGCATAAATCTCCAGTCAAAGCAGGTCAATTCCCCGAATAGATGAGGATCAGACCATCGGGAAAGATGGCAACAAGACACACGGACCAGACACCGTTATCTCCTTGATACTGAGTTATGGAGAATTATAAATGAGATTACAATGCATATTCAATCAATGTAGATAACTGTCGTGTCACGCCACATATCTAAGTAAAGACAAAATCCGTTCCACAAGACGTGCGCTCTTTATGTAGTTCTCTTCTTTTTTGACTGACATTGTTTTAATAAGTCATTTCGCCATTTTTTATTTGTGTGTCACCCATAAAGAGTTGCATGCTGCCTTCGATGAATAGTGTCCTCCATCGGTTATGACATACAAAAAACATGGCTAGTTTTACTGAATACGGTGGCATGACTGGAATACTTTATTATAGTGATATATAGACAATAGATGGTTTGTGTCGTGAATCGGAAATGATATCGGGCAAGGCGTAGGAATACTATCCGGTGGGGCAAAGGTCAATCGGACAATTATCTGAAGGCTATACCGATAACCATTTCTAGAAAAATACACAAATCATTTATTCTGTTTACCCTGTTCGTGATATTGATTCAAATCAAAAGTCAAAAATGAAAAATTAAACATGAAAAAAGGAAAAAACAAAGCTGAAAATCTACATTAAGCGACAGGTAACATGTAGAGAATGGCATCATATGTCATAACGTACCTATGACCTTATGATTCGTCATGCGGCTGCATGTTTTATCGTAAGTGTCCAACATTACAATGTTATGTGGCATCCAGTTATCGGTCCGTTATTCGCATTGCTGACCTGATAAAATTGACGCTTGAACAAACGCGATTTTCATCATTAGTGACACCTTTATCAATTTGATAATGCATTTTCTAAAGTTGTATAATATAGGCTATTATTTTTTTCAATAAACAGCTTACACTGTATTTATTTTGGGGTAAAATAATAATTCGTCGTTGGCTACTTAATTTGGAGGATGGTGATAGGGTAGCCCAAAAAGGTAGTATATTAAATGGATGTTTCATGTAGGTCTCGGATTCATAACTCATTTTGACTGAAATATATCTTCTTTTCCAATACGGAAAAACTTGTCTTCAATTATTGACTGAAGGACAATTACCGCAATATAACGCATGTAAGCCTATACTCCGCAATTAAACAAATATGCACACACATAAAAAATCCATTGAAATGATTGGCACATGCAGCTGTGTGTTTTATGCGTATACTAATGAAAGATAATGTCTTCAATAGAACTGGTCATACTAGGTGTTTAATTAACTTTGACTTAGCTCACATAACGTTAAAGTGTCGCTGCAACGACTCCGAAACTAGAGCTCAGCTGGCATATGTGACAACAGATTGTTGGCACATTTATCTTTACATGTTTTGAAGGGTGTTCTTCGAAAAAGACTTATCGGCTACTAGCAAGGATCAGGAAATCTCCAAATCCCAATCGGTCCCAGATACGGCCTTCCCTCCAATACTTCTTCGCTACCCCCGAGGTGAAAAAACATATCTGTGTCCTTCATACTTTAAACCATACATTGTGCTTAGATTACAATATCAAATAAGCCTTGAATTTGACATCGCATAAAATACATTTTAAATATATTTCATTTTGTTTCTGAATTGTTTACTTTCAATAACTATTGTAGAAAAAGTCAATCAATTTCAAACATAAACAGGTTGATCTGTTTGATGTTTATCATCTTAAAAAACGATCTGAATCTTCAAGCCTCACAGTTTATGATGAAAATTGTTCAATGTTAATAAAACACGTTTCAATAAAAAAGAATACTCCCTGATTTCTTGCAATCTACCATAAGCGATTAAAAATGGACCACATGTAGTTGAAATAATCGGTTCTCGTGAAATAAACGTGTCATTTGTACTTCTCAATCAAGCGTGCCGATTAGTTTCCATAATCAAAACCCGAAATACACACTACAGACATGGTTTTACACGGGAATTACAATTAACGGATTAATTTTGGGATAACAGAGAAACATGTACGGTTAAATGAAGATTTCCATATCTGTCTGTGATATCATGACCGATTTTTTGCCAATTGCAATCAGTCCGACACAACCGAAATCGGTCCAAAACCGGCAATTTCCTGATCCCTGGCCATTAGTGAAAAAGATAACAATGCTGCTCTTTTCAAGTAGAGACCTGTTTATTTCGAAGGTTTGTCTCAATAATAACGTAAGTCCATGTCAAAAGTGAATATTGCGTTTTGTTGACCGCTTGATCTGTACTGTTTGATTTCCTTTGATGTAAATATCATTCCACTGAATTGAATTTTTTAGTTACTTTGGATTAAATCTAAACATGATAGTTTTGTTTCCTAAGCTTTGGCACCAGGATGAACAAGAAAGATGTTTCCATATCAAGAAGAGCTCAGATATGGTAACTCGAAAATTCAAACGTCGATTTAGATTACGCCGTTAGCCAAAACGCTGACGTCGCGTCACTCGCGTGATATTTCTCTACTTACCTGACGTCTTTGAACGCTCATAGGAACCGTATTTTTTGACGCATTTACATGATTATCTTTCGTAGCAATTCCAATATATATATATACCTCATGTTTTAGAAAATTATACTACTTGTTTACAAAATTTTCTAAAAAATTAAAGTTAAAGAATATACTAGGTTACAGAGCACTTTTGACATTGGCACGAAAGTTATATGTGTACCTTATATTTACAGAAACAATTAACATGCATTATTGTACAGAAACTTAGCTTTTTGGAGACTTATTGCAAACGAGATATCCTTTGTTGTGGGAAATGTATCGTTGTTTTATAACAGTGTTACTCTTTCCACACAGCGTTCCATTATCTGTTATAATCAGCATGGTTTATATTTCCAACTGTTCGTGGATTTTTTTCTCTTTGCGTTGGGAATAACTGCATATATGTTTATGTTTACATTTCTTTTGATTTAAACACTCAAATCACAGGTCTTATATCATTAGCCATTTATGCCTTCCCATATACATTTTTTATCACTTAATTGTCAAGGTATTAGGGATACAAGGAAGCGATCGCGCGTAAAGCAATACATACACCAACAGAAAGTTGACATTTTATTTGTTCAAGAAACACACTTTACATCAGAACTAGATAACACATTACATACAGAATTCAGCAACTGGGAATTGTCTAACTCATATGGCAGCAACTTAAGCAGAGGTTGTACAATAATGCTGAATAAAAAATCTAGAATTTGAAGTTTTGAGCCAGAAAAACAGCAAGAAATGTCGCTACAATCTTCTTAATATAAATTTAGATGATAAGATATCTAGTATAATAAACCTTTATGCAAATAATAATTTTAATGAAAGAAACCATTTTTTTTAACTCTTTACATACATTAATTAATGATCACGCAAAAGGTACGTTGATAATTGGAGGTGATTTTAATGACATAATAACTTTTAAAGATAGACAAGTACGAAACCCGAATAAAAAAAAACACATTTGTTTAACCCGTGAAATCATTGATGCACTTAATTTAGGAGAATAAAGTATGTGACATATGGCGAGAGTTTAATCCAGACATGCAACAATTTACATGGAAACGATCTTGGAATTCTGAAAAAAGCCGAATTGATTTCTGGCTAATAGGTCAAGATATCGTTCCCTCCATACATAGTTCAGATATTAGGCCAGCTAGCATTAAATACACTGATCACTTAGCTACATCCCTTAAAGTTACTAAACAAACACAACGTGGTCAAGGGTACTGGAAATTCAACAATTCACATCTAAGGGTCATTAATAGTTTACTTATTCCAAAGTTTATATTCTTGTTCTAGTCAATAACAGTTCCAAAAGCCAAAATAAATGGAATTAACAAGCATTTATTTAATTTTTGTTGGCATGGAAAATGAGAGAAAATAAAACGTTCAATCATAACTGGGCCAAGATCAACAGGAGGACTTGGAATGGTTAACGTAAACTTACTTATTACATCTCTTAAAATAAAGTGGATTAAATCCTTAACTGACAAACAAAATGAGAAAGAACACTGGCAATTAATCCCACGATATTACTGAAACAGATGTGGAAATAATTACTTAATTTTTAACATGAACCTAGATTCAATAAAAAACATAAATACAAATCACATTAGTGAATTTTATAAAGAATTAATAAATATCTATATACGATCAAACGGTAACGAAACACAACATACACTAACTTTTAATTTTGAACGAAAACAATTAATATGGGGAAATAAATCCATAAAATACAACAATAAATGCTTAATCTTCAAAAGCTGGATTGAGTCAAATATTAATTTTATCAATGATCTCATAAATGGTGACGGCCTCATATGTGAAAAAGCAGTACGAACCAAACTGCTTTCAAAAAATAATTGGTTATCCGAATTACACATGATTAAAAATTCAATTCCAAAAGTTTGGCTTAATATCATTAAAGTAGAAAAACGGTCAAAATCATTAATTAAACTTGATCGAGAAATAAATATACTAGGAAAGCCTATTCATTGTAAAGAAAATAAAGAAGTTTATCAGAATCTGATTCAACATAAATTCGTTGAACCATGCATTCACACTTATTGGAACGAAATATTGCATCAAACAACTATTTGGACAAATGTATATAATTTTATCAATACGCTTCACGACAACAAAATTAAACAATTCAAATATAGAAGTATACACAGAATATTTACTTCGAGAGAAATTCGATTCGAATGGAAAATGATAACCTCTACTAATTGCAGTCTTTGTGGTGTAACCGAATCGTATGAACATATATTTATAAATTGTCCGTTTGTATAGAAAAGTGTTGGACTCAATTACATAAAGTTCTCAAATTGTGTAGAATTTACAAACACTTTAGAAATATGAAAACAGTGATTGAAGGTTACAAGCTAGACGAGCCGAACTTTTACAACTTAAACGTTATACTTTCACTTTTTTGTTTCTGCATTTATAAGGCCTATTTCCTTAGTGACAGAATGAAAGAATTTGATATATTTTCACTATTTAAACAGGAATTTATATTCCTTTGGACGGTTTATAAAAGGCATTCCAAAGTTGATACTATACTTTCTATTTTTCATACAACATTGTCAAGTCTTTAATTACCGGTCCGGTATGTAACACACACACATCTGCAATTTTGCTGTTTATGTTCACGATGGACAAAGAAATAAATTGCCCATTGTGAGCAAAATCTTCTTCTCTTGTCTGTAGATAAGAATATAAAGTTTGCTCTGTATTTTAATTGTTAAATAACACAATTAAAAGTTAGAAAGTTGTAACATAAAACAAATAGTATTACTTATATAATATGTACACATTATATTGTGCTGGCACCCAAATCAAAGATTTATCTCATATACTACCTTCTTCTTTCAAAACCTCCCCATTGCACTCACCCACATAGCATATATCATAGCTTACCATTTAAAATAACATATCAAATACTACTCATTCACTACCATTATTTAGGAGTTATCTTGTACTAGCAAGACACGACTCAATCCTTACAACAACACTCACATTCGCCAACCCATTTCATCCTTCTAAATTTCGTTTTCGGTTAGATGGATACCAATAGATGGGCTCTCATACATAAAATACCCCTGCAATATACATGTACACCCACCACCCACTCTTCTCACTGAAGTACTTTTAAGTTTATTGTCAATTATTCTAGAATTTTCACAATTTCAGTGTAAATGCGAGCAAGGATGGCTTCAAGCATCAATAGTAAAAAAAAAAAACTGTCAAGAATGCGCTACAAAAAATATGTAAGATAAGAATTTTTAATTAAGAATACTTAATTAAGAATAAACATGTGATATGGTTTAACCCTTTCCCAAAAACAAAATGTTTGACTGTCCCAAATTGAAAGAGTTTGCAGACATTTCAAAATGTGATGAAATTGAACAATATTCTTCAGAAAGACCAGAAAACCTTGTGGACAAAGGACAACTTGTTCGTTACGAGCAATTTCTCCTTTCCCCACAATGTTTTCTAAAGTGGTCTGCAACAAAGTCGTCAAATGTCGTTATTGTTTGGGAAAGGGTTAAAGAAAGACTGGTCGGGTTGGGTCTTGATTGTTTAGGTCATACACGCTACCGATTGGGTTTACCAGGTCCGAAAAGGGAAAACCTAAATGTGTTCGTAATAGCAGTGTTACATGATGGGCATCTTGTAAAGGAAGAAGAACACTCCCAACAATAAATGGCATGGTAACACGGAATCAACAAGGTATTCGGATGGTTTGCTTCACATGTGCGACAGGTAAGCAGTGCCTTTAGGTCGTTTATATCTGAAACGAGAACAAAAGTTAGAAAATGTAGGCACATTTATATGATCACTAATGAAGTCGTTTATCTGCTACAAATGCGTTCACATTTACCTACCATCCGATCAAATGGTCTTGTAACTCTTTACCAAACGCCAAATTTTCGACTGTCCCAAATTGAAAGGGTTTGCAGACGACATTTCAAAATCTGACGTATTTGAAAAACAATTTTCTGATAGGGCAGAAAACATTGCGGGAAAAGGGGAAATTGTTCATTAGGAGCAATTTCTCAGTTTCCCACAACGTTATCAAGAGTTCTCTGCAACAAACTGGTCAAATTTCATTCAATATGATATAAAAAGGACACGCCTGTGACACATATATACATGTACACATAGTCCAACCAAGCTGGTGCTTTATTACAGATATTTACTACTTGTAAAGGAAAGGTATCTGCTGGTTTGATTAATTGATTAATTGTTAGCAACAAATGAGAGCTGCTTCCTCAAGTCTGTTAGAGCTCTAAAGAAGACAGTAACAACAAAACAACATAGAGATAAACAGCATTTCCAAAAACGGTAGTGTTCTGTTTTAAGATGTACATACTAGAAAGGTTTCACTCTTACCATTTAGTACACATTCAGAACCAGTTAGAGTCCCTTTGAGACAAGCACAGGTGACTTCTTTTACAAATAAAGTAATAATACGCCTAATTTAACGTCTTAGTTGATCAAACGACCTTTCCTCACGGGTGTTCTACAAAGATTGTGCTAGTGACGTTAAAGCAGCTCGTTTTCACATGAAAGATCTAAAGTCAAGAACGTCAAGTACGACATGTAAAAGGTAAAGAGATTATACTGTTTCTACCTTTTCCAGCTTGATTTTGATCGCCACTATTACGATGACGTGGAATGGCTTCTGGTTGATTTGTCTGTTAAGAAGAAACAAGAGAGAATTTCGTTTTCATACAAATATATCTGCTTATTTTAAGACTAAAATCAATTAGACTTCTCCATATGTGGATCTAGGAGATAAAAGTCCTGCAAATAGACTCATTGTTATTTCGACATAGATATTGGCTTTCAATAAAACCAAAAATCAATATGTTTGTATTTTTTGTATATGTTCTTGGAAATCAAAGTCATGTTCTTCAAGAAGACTCATTTTTATGTTTTTATACACATCGGCCAAAATGGAGGGCTTTTCTGTATGTAACTATAGGATTCGTTGTTGTTTTCATACATATCAGTATATTTCAAGACCAATAATCAATATCTTTGTATTTCTTTTATGTAGTACTTAGAAATAAGTCCTGTCCTGCATGACGACTCATTTTAATATTTTTTATACACATCAGCCAACATGGAGGGCTTTTCTGTATGTAGTTCCAGGATTCGTTGTTGTTTTCATACATATCAGAATGTTTCAAGACAAACAATCAATATGTAGCACATTTCTGTATGTTGCTCTAGGAAATTAAAATCTTGTAAGATGACCGATCATAATGTTTTCCTACATTTCTGCTTATTCCAAGACCGAAAAGTCATTATGTTTGACTTTTCTTTATGTTGCTCTAGGAAGTCAAAATCCTGAAAAGTGACTCCGCATTGTGTTTTCCTACATGTCTGCTAATTATGCTTAATACTGGGAATTCATACGCAGTGAAGATCTTAAAAATGCCTAGTTTCCTGTTATTCATCCCTACGCGTATTACAGCGGGCAATAGCCAATGTAAATGCTACGCATGTTTAAGAACAACAATTTGACCTAAACGTTTGGAAATCCCCGTCTTATGAAAATTACGGTATGAAACTTGTATTCCAATGTATGCTGTATTAGTAAACTGATCAATGATTGACCTTCCATCGAGATGACGCTTTAATGGTTTGCTTTGACATTTTGAAAGTACATGTAATATATAATTTAATCACAAGTTTGTTTTGTTTTATGAGAAACATTTCCCCGTTAATATTACTTGCGTACAACATAAGAAACAATTTGTCAAGAAATCGATACTTAAACATCGACTGGTAATAACAATGATTAAACCTTTAATTCATAATGTAGGCCTCCGGCCCATAATACACAATTCATATGCAATGTATATGTATATATATATATTCATAAGGGAACAGTACTTCGTTGAAGTACTTACTAGGGCTAAATCAGATCATCATTGTTGTGTAATGTAGGCCTCCGGCACATAATACCATATTTATATTCAATATACATACATTCTTTAAGGAGCAGCACTTTGTTGAAAAACCTAGTTGAACTGTGATAGATCGGCATTTTTTTTGTAATGAAGGCCTCAAGCCCGTAAAACACTATTTATTTTCACTATCTATCCATTTATTTTGGAACAGTACTTTGTTGAAAAAACTTACATGAGCTGTATTAGGAGGTCGCTATTGCGTAATGTAGGACCCCGGCCCATTATACACTATTTATATTTACTATTTATACATTCTTTAGGGAACAGTACTTTGTTGTAAAACGTACATGAGCTATACTATTTCGTCCACATTTTGTAATGTAGGACCCCGGCCCATAGTACACTATTTACATATTTTTCTGATCACTCATTTGGGATCAGAACTTTGTTGAAATACTTACTTGCGTTACAGTAGGTCGTCGTGGAAACTCCTTAATGTGATCACAATGTGGGAAAAAGCTAGCGTGCATTTCCCAGGGATCGTCGGCCGGATCCAAATCACGTAGCTCACCACCACAACGAAAGCATCGGACAAAATCAGCCTCACCTTATGATATATAGATAGTGAAACTACTTTAGTTAAAGCAATACTTGCGCTCATTTACACTTAAATTGTGAATATATATTGTCATGATCTTGTGGTTTTTCGCTATGTTTCAACAAATTCTATCATAATTCATAACTCATATTACCCATTTTGGCAGTTTCTCTGAGCTTTTAATGTAGGATGTGTGGTTTAATGGATGCAATAAGTAAGACCCTGCTCGTACGCTTTTCTTTTGTGTGCAAATATCGCTAAATTTACATTTTGGGTTGGTATCGAAAACGCACTTTCAAACAAAACTAAACAAAAAACGCTTGGTAGTTACATAGTGCAACGTTATTACACAACGGGAGGGCATAAAAAACTTGAAATGTAAACTCGGCTCGTTTGTTAATGACTGTGAATATAAACACTCACCCGTGTAATAAAAGCCAGCGTGAGCCAACTTTTCTGTACTTATCGAAGGATTTGGCCAGTTCATGAACGAGTTAATACGTTTCCGCTTTGATTTGTACATGAGTTCGATCCAAGAAGTCTCATCCAAATTTGACTGCCGGTCATCGGCCAAACTTATAACTGTAATATCGAGATTGTAAACTAAACAAGGAATCACTTACAGATGCTTGTACAAAGATGTGAAGAAATTCCGAAGTTAAAAATTGATTTTTTTAAAACTGAACACCAGCTGTACAGGTATATGACATTCCCTGAGGACAAGTCATTGGAAGCAAATCAGGATCTAAAGTGGGTGTATACAGAGAACTAACACGTACTTTAATTCAAAAGCGTAACATCGTTTTGAGGCCTGTCGCATATTAAATGTATATGCTTAGATAGATTGGCACCTTTTAGGTATGAATTATCGATCAAAAATAATGATTTGAAATGACGTTCAACAGCTTCATATTCATTGAACTACTCAACGGAGTTGAACCTAGGAAATTGTGTTTTAAACCGGGAAGATCTACCTGAAATAATTTAACCCTACACTTACGTACGGGATGTATTTCTCAGGTCGCGGAAATACCCGAGTAGTTACGATTGGTAATATCAATGACGAGGTTAACATTTAAACATTTTTCAAAGCTTATTTGTTTCCAAAGATATGTGATAGGTATCGTCTTAATTCACTCTAACACTTTTCAGTGTTCCTATCTTTATTTTTAATTCTAAACGTCATCGCTTTTATAAACAACCGTTATGTCAACTCTGAGATCTTGAGATATCTCCCCGTGTTTGCGACTTGTTTCTGAGCAGTCAGGTAGAACTTCAACAATGATCGGTGTGAATTTACAAAAGTATTGCTATCTTACCCCGAGACTCATAAAGTATCCGCTGAAAAGAAAACGTATATGTTTGGTTAGATTGAGTAAGAGGAATATGACCGGGTGTGCTTTTAGTGTTAAAGATCCCATGCGTTTGTCAAATTCGTCATCATAACATTATTTCTTATATAGGTAATTGATTATTTTATTTGATACACAAATTTAAGATTTGTATAACATACAATCATTCATTGAAGTGGTTCAAATCAAAAGAATGCTGCATTAACAAACAGTTTTCCAAAATAATTATTTCATCTCTCACCCATGATACTATTTTTCGCTTTAAATGTTTACTAAATGATAATAAATACAATTTCTCTGCTCCTGAAATTCTTAATGTTGTGCGAATATAATATAAACCTGTTAACGTCTCAGTTAGTCTTTAAACATAATTTAAAGCATTTTATGTTAATTGTCAATTATTCTGAAACTTAAACAATTCTACTGTAAATGATTACTTTTCGGGCCTTAATTGAAACATATGTTGAGTATAAGATTATTACAAAGCGCACCATTAGGCTTAAAACCAGTAGAATCAATATATTTCTAGCATCGGAAGAGTTTTCGTGGCTTGCCTCTGCGGGAGGTCTGGCAGTGTTATCCTTTTCTCCATTGTCCATCTTTAACACTAATGTGGCTTGTTTCCGGTGGTTCCTAGTTAGGCCAAATTGGTCTGAAAAAAGGTAAAAGGATAGAAAAAAACAAACTACACACACATAAAAACGTTCAAGGAGAAACAACAAAAGATTAAAACCCAAAACAGGAAATAAGCACACAGAGACTAAATTGCATACTTTGTCCTAAGACCATGAATCACCTACATCCACCATTTAGACAAATATAGATTTGGAAAATCTTTGTCGTTTTAGGACGGTTGGGTATCATGATAACAAAACACGTATGAGTTGGAATCATTTAACTTTTTTTTGGCAAACGATCAATATCAAATGAATACGTTTGAAGTATGAAGTAAGCCCTTAACAAATAAAGGACGGGTAAATTACGCTGATTCAAAAATCAAATCTTACATTATCTACATTCAGGGTATATGATGAAGTTATAATGATTGCGAGCTTGAAATTAACAATTACTACGAGAATCAACCTTTTCACTGTGTGTCATAGCGAGGCTAATAACAGCAGACTTTTGAACAAGAAGTAATGCATACCTTAAAATTAAGGTAAAGCAGTGCAAGTAAAAACCAAATATCCTTAGCATTAACTAGTTTCGAATTCTATATGAACGCCGCCTCACAACTGGACTGAATTGATAAAGATAAGTCCTTCAAAAATTCTCGTTAACGGCTAGCTATACATTAGTCGGTGTCGTCATCATCATCATAATAATGATAAAGCCATTCATGCCTTGAGTTACAAGTTGTGGCTTCTAACACGACCATGTAGTCTAAATAGTGTTGAAAACAAATTTAACCACACTTTCTAAAACGAAAGCATGTTTTTTAATTAATCAGTACACGCAGTTTGATATGAATAACAAATTCGTCATTGTTACAAATGAAAATAAAATCATTACATACAGAGAGATTGCCTCTGCTACCGTCATCATTATGTTATCATCATATGCTACAAGCCTAAGTGTGGGACGACCTGACTTAGTAAAGAAAAGATGTAAGACAATGTATAAAATATTTCTTTATCGTTGTTTTAGTTTGACATATCTTCTATATAGCTGAAGCGAGTGTGTTAGTAAGCATGATAGCATACGGAGTAATCCTTTATTATAATCTAGGCCGCCATTTGAGTGTTAAAGCTGCTTGTTCACAGTTTGTAGGAACATGGGACATAAAAGTTTATTTCTTTAAATCTGTAAAACAATTTTTACTTTTGCATCAGACGTTCAGGGTAATAGCCACTGACGTACAATAAATTTTTAACTAAGTATTTAGAGCCTGTAATTCAATGTATTCAAATCAACACGAATAGCGCATAACTTCTGTACAAACTTAGATAGATTTGTTTCTTTGAACTTATTTTTTCCGCCAAAATGACAACAGATGTAAAATTGATACAAACACAATACAAATAGACGGAAACACAAGCAAAATATGAATTTAAAAAAGGAAAATACAAAAGATTATGCAAAAAAGACTTTCATGGCATATGCGGATTGAAACATGTATTCGCTTCCTTTATTTTGATAAAAGCATACTAGCGCTCAGAAGAACTGCAAAACTGGGTAATATGACTTATCAATTAAAAACCACAGGATCATGACGATTTAACGCCTGCACTATTTATTATCTATATTTCAAATTTCTATTTTCACAAAGTTGGTTCCCACCAATTTAACTCTGTTTACATTCGAGTAACATCTTAAATAGCAAGAAGCACTTGGATTGATGAGTGACTATCACCTGGTTAGAAATATCAAGTGAAACACATAAAGATACTCTCCTTTATCCAATATTAACAACGTGAACATTCAAAATGGAGAATTCTATTTGTTCCCAACGTTTCTCGTTGACCTAGTTTTATCGCAAACCTTATAGTATTCACTTTTTTAAAAGCATTATGTGAACATGTTACAGACTTAATTATTCTGTAAAAGGGAATTAAAAGTACTTTCAAGTTAATTTACACTTATTCTAGAACTTGCACAATCTAAGTGGAAATGGCTTTTAACCTTTTACCGACAGTGGTGAAAGGCTAAAATAAGGAAACAAATGTTATTATTAAGAGCGAGATTATACGAAAACGAAAACCAAGGATTAGGAAAAGTCATGTATTTTTTCAAAAGATACAGACGACTTATGTTGTATGATGTTTTTTTTTGTTTTGTTTTTTTAAAGAACCAGTTATCGGGATCGAACTATGGGGAACCCTACTACCAAACTTGCTTTGTTTTCCCTAGGCAGTACTTTTTCATTTATTTTTCTTTCTGGATAACAAACTTTGGCAGAAGCCGACAGGGTAACAAACTCTCAACTTTTCGCAACTTGATTTTTTTGGCGTTCTCAAGTAAGCCCTTTTTCCGTGAAACTAACCACTACCTCTTTTAAATTCAGTATGTTTATATCTATAAATAGATATGGTGGAAATCCGAATGTGCAGTTGTGAGATCCAAATTGATCTATAAGTTGATTTCTTGGGTAATTACAGATGCATGATCCGGGGGTTAAGGTGGTTTTCTTGTAACCCAGTGGTTCCTGGTTCGATCTCCATCGTCGCTGGCTTCTTTGCTGGTGACTTTAGGCAATACGCATTCGAACCGTATCGTAAAACTGGCGAATCCCAGAAAACCACTATATAACTGGGGGAAAAATAATTGACACAACGTTTAACCTTTAAAAATCACACAATTAATATCATCTCCTTATACCGTGGGTACTCACCAATTAGTATCTATCGTTTAGGTTTCGATATACTCCATAGAGACAAGACTTAATCGTGAATACGCTACATAAGATCTGGTCCCCATTGCTCAGTGGGTATGCTTAACTTTACATTTTGCAATTTCCATAAATGAACAGGCCCACTGATTGCCAAGCTATACCAAAGATGAAAGCTAACAGCTGCATTGTTGAGTTCAGTACGTGTAAAGATACCACACATTTTCCATGCCTATTATGTTTATACGTTTCATAAAGTAGGAAAACATAGATTGCAGCAGCTATGTATAACTAAAGTTTATGATGAAAACGGACAATTACACAATAACTACACAATTACACATAAAGATAATGAATCTGAAAAACTGTTGAAAACCAATTATGTTTTTTATCTATAACATAGATTTTGTGTTATTTTCGTTATCTGTAATCATCAACAATGAAAATGCGAGTGGAAAATTAACAAAATAGAGATTTGAAGCATTGTTCCTATTTAGTCTGCAAAAATATGTACTGTTAAAATAATTATACAGAATGCATGTAACAATTTATTATCAGTAGTTTTGCAAAAGTCAAGTTAATATATATAACCAATTAATTGGACTGTTGATTCAAAATTCAACCTTATATGAAATACTTTACTTTGCAAATACTGAATATTCTAATTAAACGTCGCTTTATAAACAATTATAATATTGATTTTTAAATGGTTACATATTTCAGGTAGATGGAATGTGGGTCTAATGGGATAAAATATAAGGAAACAGGGATGATAAACCAATTTTAAATGAAATAAGAAATGAAGAATTAAGATGTGAAAATCCAACACAGACTGAAAACATGTACATTATTGATATATCAAATATCAATTAAAGACCTCATTTGCAAGGTTTAGCTAAAGGATAATTAAAGCTGTGGAGCAAAGCAATACTATATTCAATTCAAATCCAAACTTAAAAAGCTTACTAAAATATAAATTTATCAATAAATCTGTTTTCAATTGCCTAAATCAATAAATTGGTTGATTATTATTGATAGGATTATTGAATTGCAATCCATTCTTTTGTACACTTACATCATGCACAAATAATGTGCTTAAATTCATGATCACTGATTTTTTATTAGTTTTAATTTATTGTCTCAATGGAAAAGATTCATGAACATATCAAAGAATATATTTTTTTGCTATTATTATTTAAAAGTATGGAATTGTCCTCATTCTCATTATAAAAGGATTTGTGAATCGACTAATCTTTTTACCTTTTTTCAACCATGTGTTATTCGCCCGATGGGTTATTGTCCAGTGGGTCATTGTCCTGTGGGTTATTGTCTTAATGGGAAATCGTCCTAGTGGGTAATTGTCTGTACCCCATTACAGCATTGTAAAAGGAATTGGTTATATAACTTACATTTTGATAAATGGAATTGACATATCAAACCAAACATTTGAACAATCAAAACACTTACCATTTGATATTCCGTTAACTGTTTCAGTGTGCACTGAATAGAACTATCAATACTTTAGACAGTGATATTAACCACACCTGCAAACATTGATAAAATGCTCTATATAAACGTAGGCTTTAAATCATGGGATCCAAAACATCGAAAACAAGTTGGTGCTTATTAATCACATGTTAAGTATTTTCCAGCGGTTTTCAACACTGCCACAGTTTCGTTGTATATGTGTATAATTATTGTACATGCATATGATAAGCCGTTTTCAACACTGCCTCAGTTTCGGTGTCTATGTATATATGTTACAGGGAATATGTATAATCAGGGAATATGTATAATCCCTGAAAATTTCAGGGATTATGTATAATCCCTGGTTCACTCAGGGAATATACATAATCCCTGAAAAAAGCAGGGATTATACATATTCCCTGATTTGATGTCCTGATTTTTAGACATATTCCCTGAAATTAATTCTGTCTTTATTTTCTGGATTTACAAATCATTTACAAGTAATTTCTGCAGTAAAACAAACACACCTTATCATTTGAAACAGTTTATTTCTGAAAGGACATCACATGTACATGTAACATATTAGATAGCTTCAGATTAAAACAAAGTTATCTTATTTCACACATGCATTTGAGATAATTGTAGTTAATTCTTTAACCCTTTCCTCAACAGGCTTAAGGTTTGGAGTAATAGGTTAATCAATATGTTCTTTTCAGGCTCATTCATATTGTAAGCATCTAGAATTTGCACGGACGATATTCTATTTTCAGACACATTCACAATGCATACATCTGGTATATGCGTTTAATTTGTTCACATATCACCTGATCATTTAAAGTCAGTTATTGTATTTTGCACATGCAGTTTCAGTTAAATGTAGTTAACCCTTTATTCTATATCTTCGGTGTCATTCGAAAAAGACTTAAGGGCCCTTTTGCAAAAAAGGGAACTAACATCTTTTTTCGAACGACACGGGTGAAAGGTTATTTTCATTCACAATGAAAGCATTTGGCATTTAATTTGTTCACATGTCACATAAAGTCAGTTATCTTAGTGCCCTTTTGGAAAAATGAAGTATTTGCTCATTATCATCTCCGACAAATGTTTTCACAGGTCATCTGTAAGTTCATTTGTTTTCACATGGCAGGCTAGAGTGACACCTCGAGTTGCACTGTAATTTAGCTTTGAAACATCTGCTCTGATTTGTATGACATTTCTTTGTACCTAAACAGTTACATCGAGTAAAACCTTGTCCTCCACATTTTGATTCAATGTGTACAGCCGAACGGAGTGGAATGTGTTTGTCAGTAGCGACATCCTGAGCTGAATAGAGTGCAGTAGCACACACTTCGAACTGAACATCGATTAAGAACATCAAACATAAAACCCGTGCAAACAACCTAATTACGTTTAATCAATTGGATAGATTAGTATGATTGACGGTGCATGTTGCTAATTTATCAACCAGATGCACTCTCTTTAATTAACTGCAGATATTTCTTTAAAATGAATCGTAAATCCAGAAAATAAAGACAGAATTAATTTCAGGGAATATGTCTAAAAATCTGGACATCAAATCAGGGAATATGTATAATCCCTGCTTTTTTCAGGGATTATGTATATTCCCTGAGTGAATCAGGGATTATACATAATCCCTGAAATTTTCAGGGATTATACATATTCCCTGATTATACATATTCCCTGTAACATATATTCATTGTACAGTATATGCATTTGATGAGCCGTTTTAAGGACTGCCTCAGTTTCGTTGTCTATGTGTATATTTATTGTATATGCATGTGATGAGCCGTTTTCAGGACTGCCTCAGTTTCGTTGTCTGTGTGTATATGTATTGTATATGCATGTGATGAGCCGTTTTCAACATAAATCATAGTAATACAGCGCTGCGGTGAGTCTTTCTACTGAACACTTCACAATGTAACATCACATTGTAGGCCTTACTGTTAGCTACATCTTTGGTATACAGCTTGGCAATCAGTGGGCCTGTCCATATTTTATTCATGGAAATAGAGAAATATAAAGTATACCCATGCAATAGTGGGCGGGTGTGGGGGCAGATTATGTGTAGCGTATTAATGGTTAAGTATTCTCTTATCTATACTACTATATCGCAGATAAATCAGACGTTGTGATTACCCTCGATATAACATTAAGAGACGATATCAATTGTGTGTTATTTTAAACGGGTTATATATTGTTTTGCTGGAATTCATCAGTACAATGGTAGGGTTCGAGCGTGTCTTGGCTAAAGCAAGGGGCAAGTAACGATGGAGATCGAACCAGTGATCCCCGGGTTTCCAGCAAATCAGCTTTATCCCTGGATCACGCATCTTTGATGATGGGACAATTGTACTATAGCTTTATCAACTAGATTCTACGCAGCTTAGTGGCGGTGTTGGACTTAGAGCCCGGGCGTTGGTGTTCCAGCCCGACTGATACCTTTGGTTTCGGGAGAATGGCCTCTAGCAAGTCATTTTAGAACCCTAGTCTAGTACTGGTGATCCTGGAAAGCTGTAGGCGTTAGCCTTTTTCTATCCTGGACGTATAACGATAGAAATCAATACTCATTTTTCATTGGTTGGCATGCTCCGCCTCTTTGAAAGGTCAGAGACCAGTGTAACTCAACGATTACTTTTTTAGACTATAAGCTTTGTCGATTATTAGAATCGAGAGCGTTACCTAACCATTAAAATATTACGATGTTTAAGGTATTCCACCCCTCATGGCGATAAATCAGAATAACAAAGTTAAAAATTTAGCAGAACAACTGCCGTTCAAAAATCAAGATTCATTTCAGAAAAATATTTTTATGGATTTAATTCTTATTTACCACTTTACATTCGTGTAATCTTAATTTCAAAGTAAAGATTGATAATTGAGGTGAGGTAATTACTATGGATTTTTCTAACATAACTCATTGATATTCATAATGTAAATATAAGTTCAAAATTAGAAACATTCCGAAAAGTGGCTTAGTGAATGCATTTAAATCGATAAATATTTTTCATGATTTACAGTTCAATGTATTTTCTAACCAAAGCAATTTCAAGTTTAACATCAGGAGTGGAGTACTTTAACCGATTACCAAACAAACACTATGTTTAACAACTTTGTTGTAGACGACTCTGGTATACATTGAGAGAAAAGAGAAGTTGCTTATAACGAGCATTTTTTCCCTTTCTCACAATGTTTCTGCCCTATTGAAAGATTCTTTTCATCACATTTTGAAATGTCGTCAACAGACTCTTTTCATTTGGTACAGTCGAAAATTTTGCATTTGGTAAAGGGTTAAATATTTTACGGGCATTTTATCCGGAGTAGGACCAAAAAGTCCAAAGCGGTCTGCTCTATTTTGGAGGGGGCTTATTGCTCTTTAATGGTTAAACGGTTTTCTGGCGTATGGTTGCTTTTCAAATATGCACGGTTGTTTGAAAATTGTGAAGGGAAGTAACGTTAATGAAACATTCACTAAACACTAAAGGTAACTGAAGAACGTGTACGTATAATTGGACGATAATGATTAATATAGTATGTTACCAAACGTTGCATCATGCGACTGTAGCTGATTCAATCCGCATGTTTTATATTTATATTTATCGTATCTATTTCCCGTAGCCTAGTACAAGTGTATCCAGGCAAGCCGTTACGATTTTCTCCACTTTGTATAAACTATTTCAAAAAGAGGAGATGCACAAAATATATCATAAAAAGGATGAAACAAATAAAACCAAAAGTTGCATCGAGGTTGTTTAAAGTAACGTGTCAGTTGCATTTTAGATGTTTTTGATACACCAGAAAGATTCCGTACTCTTGATCTTTAACGAAGAAAATTATATGCATCGTCTCCATGACACCGCCATTGAGGACGTACACGCATCGCAAAATTCCGTAACTCACGAATCTCTCACGCGATAAACTGTTAGCCACAAATGATGTTGCGGAATTTACCGAAGGTTTCAGATTGCAACGACACATACTATTTATAAGTGTAGTGTAGAAAACAGATACATAGAGAATAGATGGTTGGTGTCGTGAATCAGAAATGTTATCGGGCAAGGCTTAAGAATATTATCCGCTGAGCCGAAGGCGAAACGGATAATAATCCGAAGCCGAGCCCGATAACTTTTCCCATTCTAAGACACCAAACCATCTATTCTATTTATCCTGTTGCCTTTATGTATTCTTTGAGAAAAACAAGACGTAAATAAAACACGAGAAAAAAGGAAAAAATAAGTAGAGAATGATGTAAACATGACGTCATGGCGTTCTTATAACGTCATGATTCGTCACGTGCACGTGTTACATGGTTATAGCCGGATATCACAAATGTTATACGGCACCTAGTGATCGGTCCCGAAATGACACTAGTGACAGGATAAAGAATATTATATTCTGTTCTGTTCTAGGAACGAAATGTTATCTAATACGACTACTTTTTTCGGTTTGGGGGTTTAATTTACATGCTTATTTTATGCAAAATCTAAACGTTAACTTTTAGTGCACACTATATATATCATGTAAGGTAAGCCTAAGTTTGTTCTGATATATGTGTCATAGCTGGGAAAAATCTGTGTTTGGAGAAATCATAGTTTATTACTCCTTATTTTCCGATGGGCAGACAACGCGAAATGTCTCGAGTGGTTTTGCGATGACGTCAAAAAATGACGTAAAAAATGGTGGCCATTTTTTTAAGATTTGAAAGATTTCATTTCATTGAAAACGAGAGATATATACTGTTTATAAATGAACTAGATTTACAGAACACGGATTATTGCATTCGCACATGTACATTATCGATTTTAAACAGTGAGATGAGCTACATTATGTACCCGTTTACCTCCAAACAAGTTGCACGAGTGTGTAGCGACGGCCAGATAAAATGTCAAGTCACGTGTTACTCGTTAAACTTCAACCCTTCTCTGAACACCTGAAGAATAGGGGAATAACATAAAAACATTTAAATTTTGATCGGTTTACAATCTCTCTTTATTCAATGCGTTCAACTCACGGAAAATCACCATAATTATGCAATATGTACTATGTAGCAACATGTTCGAGACATTAATACACTACTACTAGTGATTCAACATCATTGCAGTGGTGGTTCCTTGTATAATGGCACTTTTGCATGTATATGACAGATGACAGACCTGCATGACCCATAAGCAACTTAAAATTGCCATACAGAACCAACATCAGCCATACTGAGACAGAATCCGAGTTTAATTAAGTAACAACCAAAAGCAAATAAGCAAGGAATGCAAAATAGTTATTCACTTATACATGGTTTCTTGCAATCGCAGTAGAAGGCGTGTGACAAATGAGGTTTGTCATCAGGGTAACTGCTTTAAGAAAACATCTAACACCCCAGTGAGAAATATGAAAATAACATTGTGCGAGAAGTAGAAATTGCTCATAATGAGCGATTTCCCCCCCTCTCACAATGACACTTCATATAGTTGAACGATACGTAGACTCAAGGTAATAGTGTTCTAGATCTGTATAACACAACTACAAATGTATATCTCATACAATAATATAGATGAGTCAACATGTAAATCCAGAAATCAGCTGATTCATGTTCAATACAACTATTCTCAAATTAACACCCCTTTGTTGTGACTGACGTCAAAACCGACCAGAAACATAAAAAAAAACAGACTAGATCATGTGAAATGTGGATTTTGACAAAGTAATTGACCTTAAACTCTGATGTGCATATCAACATTATTCAATACAAACAACGTTCACCTTCCTATCCTGTCCAATTCAAAAGTATGCAGCAGTTTACCCGTAACAAATAAAATGGTATCACTCATTAGTTTATCCGACACTTTGGCATTTCTGAATGGACACGATTTAAAGCTCCTTAACTGTCCCAAATACCCTCTGTCTTTCCCTTAACTATCGACATGTAAATGTAGCCATTATTAATAGAAAGACAGGCATCAAACAGTACTTCATCATTTCGGTATGTGTTAACAAAATATAATGGCTAAACCTTGTGTAAAATGTGTCTTGTCCTTAAAGCAAAATCACTGACATTCCAGACATCAATATGCAACTGGTCAGACTCTGCAACCCAACCTTTGGAATGCAATGTTTAACAAAAACTGCAAACGGCTATATAATCGCTTCCACATGATTATAATGATTTAACTTGACAATTTCTACGTTTGAAGACAAAACAACTTCCTTGCTCAGACACGAAAACATGTGACTAAAACAGCGTCTCAATCACGTGCTCTCACTTTTCTCACAAATATATCCAAAAATATGCTAAATATCAAACTGACACTTCACAGGCATGTGAACTAAATGCTTATACATCTTTCTACATCAATAACATATCATAACTTTACCTGAAGAATAGGGGAATAACATAAAAACATTTAAATTTTGATCGGTTTACAATCTCTCTTTATTCAATGCGTTCAACTAACGGAAAATCACGCGAGAACAAGAGAAGAAGCCAATCGATCAATGAACCGCAATGAGCGAAATGGACTTTTTGGAATTCTCTCCTTTCGCAACCACTAAAGTCCTTAAGACAGATAATTAAAAAAAAAATGATATCCCCTGTTCTTCAACAGTATTCGAAAACACAATGTAACACACGGTACATACCGGCATAACACAGTGCATGCTTTTATGTAGTTTTCTTCCTTGTTATGCCCTTATAATATGATTACTAGTAAATTCAATGTTTTGGATGACAAATCATTCAAAATAAAAGTTTAAATCATCTAGATGGACGGATATGGTATCAAATATTTCGGTACGATTCGGTAAGGTTTACGTTATGCCGGTAATTTCGGTACATATCAGACAGTTGCGAACGTTGGAATTTTGCTCCTAACTAATGATCGTTTATACCTGCAAAACCAACTGGATTCGATTGATTTTGAAAATGTGACGCTCGAATGGGCTGTTATTCGTAGAGTGGGAACTCTACTATACATTCTATCCCGTGATATCCTTCAGGTGTCACATTCTAGTACTTTAAAAATATCAGTATAGGCATGGGACTAATGCCAGCTATTTCATGCTGAATAGTTAAATTTGACGGTAGACTTACATACCTTTGTTTGGGTAGGCGATGAGATTGTTGTTTGGACTGTGATTTCTGAAAAGATAAACATGGATATACTTGCATTTTGAAGCAATGATGGCTTCTTAATCCAAAGTTTGGGAGGTAAAGTTATCATAATGCATTAACAATCTCGAATCTATGGGTCCTTTTTATAAACTTGTCGTGATCTATTTTATGTCATTGATTATTTTTATTTTCATTGAATGCTCACTGCATTGTCCTTTTCATAAGAGATGGTTGGTTAACGTTACGACAATAAAGCAAATCACCATTTTTTAAAGCAAACAGGTTTCTTGTTTCAATGTCGAAATTGTCTGACGATCATGTCGGATGTAGTCTAACTGTTTGATCATGGAGTGTCCTTGGTCAAGACACTGTTTCATAGCTTACTACTGGTAGATTACCAAGGAAACCTGTTTTAAAGTGCTCAACTTGTGGCACTGTACAACAACGAAAGAAAGACTAATCAACTATATTATTCAAGGTTCAAGTGGCCTCATTCATTTTCAAATATCTGTCTAATGTCATGACTAAAGTGCAGAAGTTAAAACACGAAACCGAAACATAAAACTAAATGAATGAGTTTTAACGAGAAAGATACGAACTACTGTTCCGTTTCTTTGAATTCTAAAAATAGATTATCTAAGCGAATAAGTTATTGCTTGTGTGAATTTGATCTTTACATAGGTGTATGGGTTAAAGTCTCTTTGTTGCTCTGTATTTGTCAGTTCTTCTTTACACTTGCTTCTTTTATTCACTCAAACTTTTTCCGTGTGTTTATTTGTGTATTGCTTCAAATGTGTGAGTTTTAGTCTCATTAATGGTCTGTGATAGTCTTTTCTTTTTTTACGTTTGTATCTTTTATTTACTCAAACTGACTCTGTGTGTTTTATATGTGTCTCTTCCCGTGCACTTCTATGAAGCTATTGTAACATCCGCAATTGAAATAAAAAACAGTTTGGCAATACTTATTAGTAATTCCGGTTGGCATGTTTTTATGATAAACGTTTTTTTATTCAGGTCAATATAACTTATCTATCGTTTCCACTTTTTTTGTTAAAAGAAAGCTTGTACAACCTATCAGGCCATTATACACATGCATGCAGCTCGAAAACCATTCAAACAAAGTTCTAAATAATGAATGCAATTATGTATCAAAAATCAAATCCAATAACGCTATACTATACATAATCTCTTTATTACTGACCTTTTGTCAATTTCAGTAATTATTTTATCAATAACATATTATAACAACTAACAGCAAAATTATGCTACAATATCTCATTTTTAATGATTCAATACGGAAGACAACACAAATTGATAAATTTATGTCGAGCCGTATCATATTAAGATATTTCAGCCGTAACATATATTGATATTTCATTAGACCATACTTACTGTACCAATCCTTATAATCGACTGTCGAATAGGTAGCTGTAAACGCAAGGTTTTGTGGGATCTTATTTGTATAACAATTTGGAAACCACCGCACTGCGTAGTTAAATAAATATACCACCATATATAAATGAAGCCCAGTTGTGTGTCGGGCGTTGGTGTAGAATTCCAAAGTATTTAATGCTGAGGATATTTGGTTTTTACGCACAAGACGTAACCTTAATTTTACGGTATGTATTATTTCTTTTTAAATAGTTAAAAGCTTCGCTATGGTACACAGTTGAAATATTACTTAAGGATAAATCCTTAAATCATTGCTCACTAACATGATTTGTAATTTGCCCTCATTTGCTTGTAACAAATGATATTTAGTCGTCTGCTTTCGACGGGTTAAACTGTGTATCGATAAATGAAATAGTCTATGTTTTAAATGATCATGGCAAGCTAACATGGATGATTCAAGCTGTAGCCGTGTTATAGAATGAAATATGTACGACTGGATCATACGGACTTAGGACAGGCGATATATTTTAAACCTCATCAAATCTAAACAGGTGAGCTAGGTACTGGAGAAATGTGTCCTCTATACGTCTTCAACCCATTACCAAACAATAACGACATTAAACCACTCTGCTGAAGACAACTCTGGAAAACATTTAGAGAAAAGGGGAGTTGCTCGTGACGAGCAATTGTTCCTTTCCCTAAAATGTTTTCTGCCCTATCAGAAGATTATTTTCCAATTTCATTATAATTTGAAATGTTGCCGGCAAACTCTCTCAGTTTTGGACAGTCGAGTATTGTGTGTTTGGTAAAGGGTTAACCGAGATGCAACGTACAATAGAGAACGATATATCTGCGTTTGTCCATTCCCCCATAAGTAGGGGAAAAAAATGTTTTCTTTAAAAGTGCTTGATAATAGATATCAGGAAATTTGGCGGGTTTGGTTTTTTCTTCTTTAAAACTGCAGAAGAGGTGTTGTGTCAAATGAATAACACTGAATAAAAGTCATTGATTGCAAAAATGTACCGTTTTTAATTCTTTGAACTGTGGAAAAAGTGAATTAAAGTAAATTTGATTAAAAAAACACATTTATCAGATTTATCGCATTTAAACAGTACACATTTAGATAAATGTACGCTCGCTGAATAAACTATGCTTTCAATAGAATATTAAACATCAAAGAAAAAACTGTTTTGTTTCAACGTCATCTTATTCTGACTTTCAAATTTTATGTTATGTTAACAAACACATTAAAACTATTGCATAGAAATCATCTGAATAATATTTTGCTTAATCATGTGCATTTTATATCTTTATCATATTGGTTTTTGAAGACCTCTTCGGTAGATGCGCCAATGAATTTCAATGCGAAGCAATGAATAGAAAATTGAAAAATTATCCTTTTTCGCAATGGTTTCTAAATAGTTTAGTGTAAACGAACGGTTATATTGTTGGTTTATTGGTTTGTTGGGTTTTCCGTGTACCTTTGGCGGGATTACTCGTTTAAAATTCATGAAGTTAGATAAAGAGATAAACAAATGTGAACCCTTTACTCAAAACTTATCTTAGATAGAACTAAACTAGGATATGTATATGACAAGCATATCCAGCAATAATTACTTTGTTTAATGATATCCAACATAAAACGGAGTGTGTACTTTGTACAAATGTATTTCAACATCGGATGACAAATAAAATAGAACTGTATTTTCTCTACCAAATTAAGCTGTTACCATTTTGACAGAGAGCAACAACTGTTTGATCTAAGTAATTTTTGGTTATTGTCTTAGTGGTTTTGAATACATGTGTACTAAATATTTCATGTTGCAAATGTCCTGGAGGTATATGTCCAGGAATGGGGCACATGTCCGAGGGGGTATATACTCATGGGGCTAATATCAAGGGATGGGGCATATGTCAGAGGAGCATATGTCGAAGGGGGACTGTCCAAATACTCCAATCAGCACTTTCTTTGCTTTTTTTATAATGCTCTGAGGTTGTACCAAATAAGCTACTCGTTTGCGAAGCATTTGTTAGATATACTTAAAAGTGATCAATACTATTTCCATATACTGTATAGGACGAATACAAAATAAACATCTAATATTACTGTTTCCGCAATAAAAAACCAAAATATTACCTATGTGAAACGACGTTTCTACTCCAAACCCCATTAAATACACATATCAACAACAAGAACAGTGTAATCTTTCGAACACTGACTTCATAATAGTCTGTGTTTGCATTAGGATATACGAAAGGTGTTCGAAAAGTATCCAGAAAACGTTCATAACCTATTCATTAATGCGAATATTAGTGGGTAGAAATAAAAAATGATACTTTGATATTCTATACACATAATGCAAATGGAATTGGGAAACACCGCTCGTATACGACAATTATATCATTCCTTAACAAAATAGAATGTATAAATAGTAACCAAACTTGCTTGTGTCAATTCACAATCATTCTACAGGGTGACATTGAATAAAAGGTAAGGTGTTATAAATTCTAACGCGATGTAGTTTAGAGCAAATGTATTTCGACCAGAAATGAGATATATATTCGTATGGATATCTTATACCATGGGCAGTTATAATAGGTTTCTATTAATATGTATCGTGTGAATAAGCTTTAGATAGGATTGACATGGTAATGTGTTGGATAAAAGTGTGAGATTTCTTCGATATCTTTTTTCAAACTCTCATGTTGTCTGACTTCCAGTTTTGTTTCCTTTCTATTCAAACGCAGTAGCGAAAAGAGTACCGCACAATATGAGTAATGGCCTCTATTCTTAACATTGTCCTTTGATGAAAAAAGATCTTAACTTTAAACATAATTTCAAATTCTTATATGTATGTATGGTGTCGCTATTTCAAACCCGATTTAAATTGAATATAAACTGAAAAGGAAATTCTTGGAAGAGAAAAAGGGATTGGTGTCGTGGCGCAAACTTGAAAATTAAACAAAAAGTATCTTATGTTCTCCAGATAGCTTTATCAATAACGTTATTATTATTATTGTATCTAGTGCTATCCAAATTTGCTTTGTAAACAATTTCTGTAGTATAACGTGCCCATCAAATTTACCAGATTCATCAATGATGTCATTTATTAAAAAAAACAATGTGAAAGCTTCGGAGTCGTGAGCTTCACAACTAGACATTAGATTCGAACGTAAAATGTAAAAAAGAAAGATAAATTCTATAGTTTAATACTTATTCAAACTAGTTAAAAAACCTACCGTCAGGTAAGATCCAGGCCAGCCGCCAAGTAAATTAGCGGCTGACCTGGGATCTAACCTGTTTGCCACTCTGAGTATCTGTCTTCATCAAAATTAACCAGATATTTACGGTTTTGAAAAGCGGACGACACAAAAGTCTGTCTTTAGAACAATTACTCAGTATTCTAAGGGTTAAATGAGACGCTCACGTGTGTTTTAAGGCGGGCCACATAGCAAAACGTTTGTAACCCTACACTTGTGGTCGAGGCGAAGGCTTATTGGCTAAAATAATACTCATTCTTCTACCCAATCCAATATCTTCACCATATTTCAATCCTTAACTAAGACACACCATACACTGAAGACCGTCTGTATGTTAAACGTACACACAAAACCAAAGGGTGTAGCTACAAAACCCAGGATATTCCAAATGACTTCAAACCCCATAATACTTTTTTGGCCATGTCTTTTTGCTATATTGTTTTTCGCTTTCATGTAACCTCGAAAATTCAATTGTATTGGGCCTTTTAATGACGTGGAAAACTCAAAGTTTAAAGAAAGTTTAATTGAAGAAACTTCATCCAAATATTTCTTTTAAAGAAGCGGTAGTACTGTAGCGTTTAATCGGTATTCATGCTTCGTATTTGATATTATTTACGACTGGAAACCTGATATAAGAAGACAAGGAAATGAAAATAATGAACAAAAAGAGCACGGCCCTGTTCTCAGGTCATGGCCCATTTGATAATTCCTTTCACCGATGAGTTAAGACCGACTGTCTGCTTAGCTTGGGCTCGGGATCTTGAGTCAGATAGTTAAAAAATTGTGTTTCAAACGAACTACCTCAGTGATTTGAATTTAAGTTTTTAGAATAAAATGTTTCTCACAGACAAAATGACAATATATATTATCCAAAGAAACATAGACTTCTCCCCGCTTCCCAAACATCGTTTTTAAACATACAAAAAAGATATAGATCCCTTGTATTGCAGAAATTGCAAACAAATTAAACGGGTTTATTTTGTAGACAACGAGCTAAACTTAGATTAAGAGGTGACAGATTTAGAAACCTTTTTTTATGCGAGTCTTCTGGAATATTGAACTGCTCTTGTCAAGGGACATTAGCAAGATATGAGAGATTGAATTCCTGTGTTTTCGTATTAACGGGTGTGGCCATTGAAGCGCTGATTAGTTCCAATTGAATCAGTACCGTTTCTAAATGTTTCAAATGATCGAAAAAATAAAAATAAACAAACACCAACATTAAGACGCAACGTTACGCGATTGCTACGGAAGGTAAACGATTAGTAAATTGCCTTGACTGTTAGTTATGTGTAAAGTGTGTTTACTGGTGTTCACTAATAATGAAACCGAGACGAAGACCGCCATTGATAATAATACAATAAACGAATATTACCCTTTCCCAAACAATAACGACATTTGACCACTTTGTTGCAGACGAATTAGAAAACATTGTGGGAAAAGAAGAAATTGCTCGTAACGAGCAATGTTTCCTTTTTCCACAATGTTTTCTGCCCTATCAGAAGATTATTTTCAATTTCATCCCATTTTGAAATGTCGTCTGCAAACTCTTTCAATTTGGGACAGTCGAAAGCTTGTTGCTTGGGAAAGGGATAATATGTTACTTTTGCTTGTTGAATCATTGTTTTCCGGATTCCACCTGAATTCTTGATGATCGATAAGATATCGAATATGTCTGATCAAATTATCATTTTGTTCAAAGAGCTACGAACAAGTCCTTTCAGCAAAGTTATAACTAAAAAAATAGTCACACAATCAAATACACTTTTCTAAATCAAAAGTCTAAATGGATATGACCTATCCAGAATGGGTCTCTCGTGATGACAAGACAGCTGAATGATCTAATCATTTTGTCCAAGCAAAATTACAAACATGTACGAGGACAATTTATCATTGGGTGAAAATGTTCATCGTCTGTTAATCGTCAACTCAACCTTTTCATTCTTTATTACCTCATTCTGCAGTATCAAATGTAACTCGTTAGACACCACTGTGCCAAAAATGACGAATAATGAATAAAAAGTAACTCATCCTTTTGCCCCTTGGTTTATATACATTATCATTTCGAAAATTCGTTTTTGTTCACGTCATTTTTGTCGTTTGCTGATAGTTTCAATTCGAAATGTATCTTGATATCCTAACATTTCGACATGAGCGAATGCTAGTTAAATGCTGTCATCTTTGGTTTTAAAAAGGTTGTCTAAAAAATATGCATGTAAGATTTACTAATGTATTGACGTTTTAGTTCAGCCATGTTTCCGATACAACACGCTGAGATTGATATAGGGCACCTGTGGTAAGCGTCTTCCATTGACCCCTTGGTTTATGTTGATTTAGGCGACTTTTGACCCACTGTTTATCGAATTGTGTATGGAAAATAATGATTTATAGGGGTCACATTCAGGAATAATGTTCAAAGATTGTTTTCTTTAGTTAAAGGTGCTTGTTCATAGAAGAGAAAATCCGAAGGTTAAAATAAAATGTCTTTGAAACGATACAGCTGTTGTATTGGTGTTTGACGTACAAATAAAAGTAGCGATAGAAAGCATAATTAATTCAGGAAGTTCTAATCTATATAAGCACAGTAAATATAGTTTATATGCGGTAGATCTCAAAATCAATGCCGCTTTTTTTAAATCAAAATAAATGTTAATTCACAATATACACACATTTAAGAGTTACAAGCAATTTCATTTGTATTCAGTGCGTATCCTAAAACAGTACAGCTGTTTTATAGTTTTAAAGTAATTGATACTAACTTCCAAATTTTCTCCAGATTTCTTCTCATCTGTGATCAACCAATGTTTGTACGTTTCAATGATGTAATTTGATTAGCATTACCGATTAACGAAAATAACGACATTTAACCACTCTGCTGCAGACAACTCTGGAAAACATTTAGGGAAAAGTGGAAATTGCTCGTTACGAGCAATTGTTTCTTTCCCTAAAATGTTTTCTGCCCTATCAGGAGATTATTTTCCAATTTCATTACAATTTGAAATGTTGCCTTCCAACGTTTTCAGTTTTAGACAGTCGAAAATTGTGTGTTTGGTAAAGGGATAACCGATATGCAACGTGCAATAGAGACCGATATATATGCGTGTGTCCATTCCCCAATAAATAGTGAAAAGAAAATGTTTCTTTAAAAGTGCTTGATAATAGATGTCAGGAGATTTGGCGGGTTGGGATTTTCTTCTTTAAAACTGCAGAAGAGGTGTTGTGTCAAATGAATAACACTGAATAAAAGTCATTGATTGTATGTTTAATTCTTTGAACTGTGGAAAAAAGTAAATTAACGTGAATTTAATAAAAAAAAAAACGTTTTTGAGATTTACCGCATTTAAACTGTACACATTTAGATAAATGGACGCTCGCTGAATAAACTACGCTTTCAATAGAATATTAAACATCAAAGAAAAAACTGTTTTGTTTCAACGTCATCTTAACGTCACTTAAACTAATGCCGTGTGTTTATTTGTGTATAGCTTCAAATGTGTGTGTTTTAGTTTCTTTAATGGTCTGTAATAGTCTTTTCTTTTTTACGTTTGTATCTTTTATTTACTCAAAATGATTCTGTGTGTTTTATATGTATCTCTTTTCGTGCACTTCTATGAAGCAATTGTAACAGCCGCAATTGAAATAAAAAAACAGTTTGGCAATAATTATTAGTAACGTTTTTTTATTCAGGTCAATATAACTTATCTATCACTTCCCCTTTTTTGTTAAAAGAAAGCTTGTACAACCTAACAGGCCATTATACACATGCGTGCAGCTCGAAAACCATTCAAACAAAGTTCTAAATAATGAATGCAATTATGTATCAAAATTCAAATCCAATAACCCTATACTATACATAATCTCTTTATTACTGACATTTCGTCAATTTCAGTAATTATTCTATCAATAACGTATTATAACAACTAATAGAAAAAGTATGCTACAATATCTCATTCTTATTGATTTAATACGGACGACAACAGAAATGAAATGATTCATTTCAAGCCGTATCATATTAAGATATTCCATTAAACCATACTTACTGTACCAATCGTTATAATCGACTGTAGAATAGGTAGATGTAAACGCGAGGTTTTGTGGGATCTTATCTGTGTAACGATTTGATAATCACCGAACTGGGTAGTTAAATAAATACACCCCACCATAAAAACCCAAATGAAATAGACATATCAACAACGAAACCAGTGTACTGTTTCAATCACTGATTTCATATTATACTGTGTTAGCCTATAAAACTTTACGATAAATCTGTCACTCCTTATCCAAAACGACGGGTGATGCTTGCATACATACCGGGTACGATTTATTCATATATTTTGGCGAATTCCTTGTGGATGATTGCTTTGAATTTAAAGACAGATTTGGTTTTATTCCTTGTCATAATTGATCAAATTCATTCAAACGAGAACAAAGTGTTTATGTTTCCATTTTCACTCCATCGATCACTCGGCATGTATGCTATAGAAATCAAGAGTATTTACAAATATAAAGGTAGTTCATGTATATGAATTATAAGCTTACCTTATACGTATATGCAGTTTATGCGAGAGGCCCGTCCTGTGGTGTCAAACGGCTGCTACGAAGATAAAATGTCAGTGACGGTACATACACCGTGCGAAGCCTGATGTATATATCTATAAATGAAAATGGAAACTGTTTCATTTCTTATTCAAATTACCTTTACTTCAAGTCCTATATTAAAATGTGAGCTCTAGGCGAGGTAACGCAATATTGAAGCATGCGTCCTAATTTTGAGGGTCCCTCGTTGAATCATTGCGTTAAACTTGATATGCCCAATATTTAAACGTAAACTCTTTCGTAGAATACCCCATTATGAATCGGTTAGTTTGAAAATACATATTAAAGATAACAAAAAGCAGTAAAAAATATTACAGTCCTATGAAACCATATCAAGAAAAAGAATATGCTGTTTGAACACCCTTTATCTTTGCAACCATAGTGAGAAAAAGAAAAAAAAAACAAGCCGCTTCAGAAACGTATTAATCATACATTTACCAAGGAAATGGTAAAGCAGACAGTAATTGAGATAAAAACCAAGCTCGAAAAGGAGAATTTGCTCGTGAATCTAACATTTAAACAATTTCGACCACACAGTAAATGCAAAAAGAACCAACTGAGTTATTTAAAAGCATTCCTTGTAAATATTAACAGTTTTAACACATAGAGATGCATTCCCTAAAGAGATTGTAAGTAAAACGACGACTACGAAGGTTTGCATAGCTGAAACTGTATAGGTATAAAATCATGTGTACAGATCGGTGTTATTTGATTGGTTAACTGTTTTACTCGCCCGCTATACAGACGCGCGATAAAGGCCCGTTTCGAGGTTAATGACGAACAATTTGGCCCCTTGCCAAATCGGATTTGACATTTTTCTGTGGAATGACCGGGACTCGGCTGGACACCGAGGAATTTCCTTACTACGAGAAATCAGTCGATTTTGTAAAATCGTTTTGTTAATATAAAGAGTGTAATTTTGATAAATGGTCAAATTAGAGGTTCGAACTCGTAGTCAAAGATTTACTCTGCATTTTAGTTTTAGTCAAAAAAAGCACTTTGGATTTTCCAAATCCGGATCGACAGTATAATATAATGCAAAATACTATCCATTGCTCAAATGAGACTTAGATTATCGTTAGAAAAATAACTTTTTCGAGCAATAAGTCGTCAACAGAAGAAGGTCAAATCCCGTTTTGAGAAGGGTCTTAATCGCGTTAATCCACATTTGTGTACGACGGATAAACCCCAACATATCTACACATTTCAAAGTTTTTGTAAAGAGGTCACACTTACTCAATTTGTCACTCGAGGCAAACCATCCAAAACAAGGAAGACCAAAGGTATTTCAATTTGTGTCAGTATGACAATCAAAGACCATCACATTTGATTATTAAGTAAGAGGGAAGAGAGGAGCCAGCATGATTGAGCTATTTTTAGATCGGGAACCAAACTGAGGGGGTTTTCCAACATGCAGCAGGGAACCAGCATGCTTAGCACTTCCTCTTTTAGAAATCATCTCAGCAGACCAGCTGCTCAAAAATTTTGTCAACCCACCCACCACACCCCAATTTTTTTTTTCAACTGGAACATAAATGACGCGTGAAAGTGAAATTGTGTTATAGTGGGTGAATGCTTATCGTGAGGAAATGTCCCAGTCTACAACAATGTGATAATCGCACTAGAAACGAATATATTCCAGTACAATCATTAACATGAGTTGTGTTTAATCTTTTAGATTTGTTTGCCGTTATTCAGTACATTTTGATCTGTTTAACATTAAATGATCTATGACGAAGTTGTTAGATATATAAAATGCCTTGGGCACTTTGGTTTAATTGTATGACGTTTGTTATATTATGCGCCAGTGGTCTTTATTTACAATTAACCTAAACTTGAAACTATCCAAACTACAGAAAAAGAATACGCGTATTTCCAAATACATTAGAACACAGTCTGACGTGGAGGCAGTGCGTTTTGCCTTTTATCATAATTTCAATGAATTCAACACCACCCTTGTTAAAGGAATTGGTTTTGAAAGATTCATCTTGTTATTTAACATTGACATATCAAAACAGACAGTTGAGCAACCAATCAAAACACTTACTATTTGATATTCCGTTCACTGCTCCAGTGTACACTAAATAGAACTATCAAGACTTCAGACTTTGATATTAACCACATCAGCAAACAATAATGAAATGCTCTAACAAACCTAGGCCTGAAATCATGGGATCCCACAAATCGAAAACGGGTTGAATGCCTATTGATCGCCTGTTAAGTATTTCCCGCCGGTTTTCAACACTGCCTCAGATCCGTTGTCTATGTGTATATTTATTGTTTATGCGTGTGATGAGCCGTTTTCAACATAAATCATTGTAATACAGCGCTGCGGCAGTCTGAGTCTTTCTACTGAATATTTCACAATGTGACGTCACATTGTAGGCCTAACTGTTAGCTTTATCTTTGGTATGTAGCTTGGCAATCAGCGGGTCTGTCTATGTTTTATTTATGGAAATAGAGAAATAAAAAGTATACCCATGGAGTAGTGGACGGAGTGGGGGCAGATGGTTTGTTCCCGGAACGTCGACTCGAATTTTATCACACCTGGGCGATTTTAGGGATTAAGAGGACCTTCAAAGGAACTTTGACTATCGATTTTCTTAGTATTGATAAAGGGTTACCATTTATTATCGAGATACATTTGGAACCCAGAAAATGTAATGATTTTAACTTTATATATATATATTTACATCAGTTTCATTGCATCATATTAACGGTATCTGTCTCAGTCAAGTACAAGCCATGTTGTTTTTTTTATATAAAACAGATTTTAAGGAAGGAATTCATCTATGTGTAGCGTATTAATGGCTAAGCTTCTCTTATCAGATTTCGCCGAAATATATACAGGCGCGTAGCTAGAGCAAAATGAACCATACGCCAAGTCATGCCGTAAGGCTTGACCCAAGGCACGTAGCGCCGAGTTGGGGAGGGTGTGGGAGGGATATCCCCTCCCGCTGGCGGGGGTCTTTGGGACCTCCCCCAGGGACATTTTTGAAAATAAAATGTCATTTTGTTGCACATCGTGAATTTTCTATGACGTTTCAACATGAATATTTCATCAAATGGATTCACCAAATCTGTATTTTCAAATTCATTTCCTGGACAAAAATGATATAAAATACAACACCTCTACAACGAAGAATGTTTGAGTACATGGTTTAGCTATCAAACGTGGGTAAACTGGTTGCATAAGCATGAAGTCTGTTCCAGCAGTACAAGGGTTAAACTGAGATAAATGATTGAAAGCGGATATTATCTACTTACTTGTCCATACATATATACAATACATATCGAAACATTCAGTTTAAATTACAGTGTCTCCTCCTGTACCAATCTGAACCCATCGGGTTTATCCAATGAAAACACCACTGAAATAATATTGTTTCCCGCGAGAATGACGTCACTTTACTTTCGTTTTAAAAATTTATCTTAAATGTGAAATCTAAAAAGTTGATTTAAGACACTACTTTATATGTCATTACTTATCATTTTGCCATTTCTTATGAGTTACCGATAAACAATTATTAAAAAGGATGGCCATCACGTCCATATACTTTGAAAATGTGGACTCTGTGAAAATGTGTTATATGTCGGGGGCGATTTACCCGAAAAATTGTAACCCTACACTTATATCCGAGGTGTATTTCACACATCGGGGAAATACCCGGGTAGTTCCGATTACTCCAGTACTATACAAGATATTCGGCCTTTACTTTTGACAGGTTCATTATGTTAGTACAGATGATACAGCGCCTTTTTTAAGACATGGCTTCCTGCCATATTCAAATTGTTCGACAAAGGGCTATATATATGAAGTTTTCAAACGGTTGGCAGCTATTCAATGACACAAGCTAAAATTCCAATATAGTAATTATTCACGACCTAGTATGGTAGGGAAGGATTTTCAGGCTAACCCTTTTATACAATAAACAATAATTATAAGAGTGCCTTATCTCCACCACAGGGTAATGAAAGGGGTTGTGAAGTGTATCAATGGTCTACTTTTATGTTACCTAACTGGTCTGTGATGTCGTTTAATCTTTAATATAGTACTCTTCTACTGGTGATGAACATTTGTATACGGGTACTTCATAGCCCAGATGGTTCAGATGGTCGATTATTTCTTTTCTTTATTTTTCTCTCTTTCATTTTCAGTCTCTACTAGATATGTTGGCTGATTAATAACATCAGATCATGTCAATAAGGTCTGTTTACACCTTTTGACTAGGAAAAAAAGAAAATAAGAATAATGAAAGGATGAATGCTTTTTATTACATTTTCTTTGTCCATAAAATTAATACTACTTAGCCGTGTAATGAGCCATAAATTATTATTCAAGGATCACACGAGTATAAAACGTACTGATATGAGATAAAAAAAACTACATCTTAAATCCTTTTAAGCTGCAAAGTGATGTAGCATATATGCATGTTTGTAATTATGAAATGAAACGATTTCACTCTTGATGAGTTGTGCAATATAAAAGAAAGCTAGTGGACCATTCTTAACGCGGGTTTGGTTTCTTGAAAGGTTCCTATGACAAGACAGCCCATGGCACTTGATTGATATTGCTGTACATTTTATACAAAGACATCTGTTATGTAAAAGTCAAATCGTTGAAACGGCGTTAAACCCTTACCTATCAAAAAACTGAATCAACATCGGTATTAGATGGCTGACGATACGTGCGTCTATTCATCGTTATCTTGAAAAAGCAGACGACAGTTTGCTTCCCAAAGGATTTTGCAGGCAATAATATAATTTGAGAAAAAACGATACAATGGAATTCAAATAGATTTTCCTTCCCCCGATAAGATGTGTATTGTTGTTAAATAGTCTTTTTGATCGAATGAGCAAATATTTGTTTAAGAAATATTTTTACAATAAACACACGTAAAGAGGTCACCTTGGCGTATTGTTTTCTAACCGTCTACTTTACCATCTCTTTGGTAAATACATATTTACGTCGTAAATACGTTTTATACGAGGAATGCTTTTACATTAATCAACTGGTTCTTTTTTTAGTTCATGTGCTCAAAACGGTTAAAACATTGGATGCAAGGATATATGAATTAAATGGCATATTTCCTTTGATGACAGAGTTTAATTGGAAGGCGGATACTTTACATCGTTTTCTGTCACCTTTTTTGATTTCTCAATTGTTCATTAATACTATCTAAACTGTATAAACTCTTAATGCGATGCCAATGGAGAGGAATCCTTAACAAAAGATCGCAACAAAACAATTCCGATTTCGTTCCGGGAACATTTTTTTTATCTCGCTACGAATACATATTTCGATAGGGGATATTCAGTAAAGATCAGTCAAAAAGTAAAGATTATTTAGATGATTTGAAAAGTAATCTAATTGATCATTCCTTTTTTCCATTTATAGATTTAGGGATCGACTGGTTGGTACGGTGTGTGTACGACAACTGATGGTGCACGGTTGGTACGTTATTCGTAGCATACGTATTACACTGTAGGACGGGCCTCGGACATGAAATGTTCACAATATAAGGCTAGCTTATTTTTCATCTTTAAATTAGTTTAATCCCTTATTCAGTAATTCCTCACTATACCGCTTTTTTACGAATGAAACGTATATTGTCCTAAGAGGAAGAAAATGGTTCTTATGAGATTTTCTTCCCTTTGTCATATTGCTGTCTTAAAGCAAGTACTTCTTTCACTCAGAAAATTCTTTTCGTCTTTTCGTCTGCTGTCGGTTTCTAATCGTATCAATACAAACATTCCAATTTAGAGAAATTTTGATGGATTGTTTTTATTTGTATTATTACGTATATCTAATGGTCATACGTTAAGGGGTTGTTATAGATGTATAAGGACTTAACTTATCAAAGAAGAATTATACCGTTTATCGTTTGGTACAGAATATATGTCTAAGCCTGACTTCTATGGCTTCCCTGAATCCATCAGTACTAGGCTAGGGCTCTGAAGTGACTTGCCAAAGGCCACTCCCACGAAACAAGAGGTGTCAATGAGGCTCGAGCCTGGAACCCCGAGTTATAAGTCCACCACTTTAACCACTAAGCAACGCAGAACCTATTATGTATACAAACATCGGTATAAAAATCCTAAATCACACGAGCAATTAATTCATTAATTGGTTAAAAGGAAGTATAAGTTACATGCCGACGTCAATTACAAAATCCCCTTTAGAATAACCTTATGTTTAACATCCTTGTTGGTTATTCCAAAACTAGTAGTCATAGCGTTAGATTGTGTTGGATTAATAGAGGTTTGATAGAGATTATCTATTCTTTTTTTTGTTCAATTCTTATGGTAGAATACCCATAATCCTCAAATTTGAAACTCATTCTGTCACCGGATTTCTTCGGTAGTTTTCGTTTAGCCTTGGTCGGGGTCCGGAACTATTCTGTTTAAAGCAAATAGTTCCGGTACACCAAGAAGGACCCAAGTAATCAGACGAAGGAAATGAGTCTCAAAGCAGGTTTTATTAACTTTATAACAGATACCAGCGATTTTCTTTAAAACCATGCGATTTTCCCCCTGGAATGAGTTTACCTCATGGCTTTTCTTAACCATTTAACAAAGGCCGCGTAATTTCCCCCTTATTTCCTAATTTATAAAAGAAAACACGAAAAAATAAGTTTAGAAAATATGACATTTCACCATAAAACCAATCGCGCGATCCTTTTTCTTTGCTGCTGATATCTGTATAATACGACCTTTCCGATTAAAAAGCCATTTTAGAATAAAGCGTCCATACCTGAAAAAGGTATTCAAAGCAATATTGATATTTTCAAAAATTTCATACCAATACTGTCTCTTTTTATCATAGATACCACACCCTTCTTGTTGTGATATTGTGGCCTCTTTTCTCATGTGCCATAGGAGAAGTAGTTCACTACTCATTGTGTATTAGTTATGCTTGAATAACAGTGTTCAATATAACAAAGACTTCGCGCCATATTGCATATGTCTGGTGCATGGTAACAAAATTCGTTTTGTTTAAATGATAAATACTTTTAACAAGATGGCAAATGTTCCTTCAGCGATGACAAACTGATTTGTGACGGATGACAAAGGTAGCTTCACAAGTAACAAATTTATATTGCTTTGTGCAAATGTTTCATCATGATAAGTGAAATCTTTCGATAATCCATTACAGAACCGTTATGATTTTTTCACAAACTACTCTTACCAACACTGCGCCGAGTGTGTGCCATTTCATATATCAGTCATGTTTATTATGCTTTGTCCATTTTCTTTCAAATGGGGAGCTCCTTTAAGAACAATCACTGATCCCAATAGCAGATACTCTTCTCAAAGGAGGTTTCTGGTGTTACGGTTAAGGGTAGTTATATACAGAAGAAAATTTGAAAGTCAAAATAAAATATCGTTGGAACATTACAGTTTTTGTAAAATCATTAAAATGACAGTTTCCATGGTAATTGTTTGGAGCAAAAATGTCAAAATGACCATTCCATCTTCAAAGGTTATAAAATAATTTCTGGAATGTTTATTAACACAAAAACACAAATTCATACATTCAATACTTCATAATTCAATGTAATTTTAAATTATTACAATCTGAACAATTTTTGTAATCCAAATCAGTTTTTCAAACTTTTGTATTCGACGAAAAACAATGAAAATAGATATACATATTAAAATGGAGACCGTATTTGAGAAACCTATATAAAAACAACAAAAAAAACTTTAAACTTGAAAAATAAAAGCTGGGGGCTTAATATGCATGGGAAATATATAACAATGTTTATAATCTTAAATAGTTTTATGGATAATATGATTATTCATTTTAAAGAAATGGCATACAGTAAATATCACCCGAATGAAACGTTTATCCGACTACTATGCAAGTACCTCTATGGTAACAGATTATTATCCCCCTTGGGTGCGCAGATGAAGTGCGCTGAAAAAACTACCGAAAACGGCCTTAAGAGCATTTTTCACTCGTAACTTCAAAGACCGAAAATTTATGAAACGCGCCTGAGAGAGAAAGTCTGCCTTTAAAGCGAATTCGCACTTAGTATTAGTTAGAGTCTAGATAGTGAAATTTAAACGATATAGAAACCCCAAGGAAGGAGCGATAGCGACTGACGGGGTTTCTATATCGTTTAAATTTCACTACATATGTATATAGACTCTAAATAACTAAGTGTTTAACCTACATTTCCATAGAGCGCTCTATCTTGTACTGGTAAACCACGCCTCTCCGGGTATGATCGGCGAACGGCATAAAACTGCTGCTCGGTATTTTGAAATTCGAAATAAACCACGCCTTCCGGGACTGTCAATTGCATGCAAACAATCTGCCATACCATATTTCGAAGAAGAAAACTGCACTACCCAGTGATGTAGATTAAAACGTCATTTTTTACGTCTAATATAAGCTTGCTTTCAATCTGTACCCGTCACATTATTCCTAATTGGGTAAAAGGCCAATGTAGTTTAGTTTCTTTTTTTCACAACGATGTAAGGATAAAGAATTAAACACTATAACCCAGTTAATTGTTATTCCTTATCATTTATTTCTGTGTCATAAAGCTTTTTAAAGCATTGTGCCGAAAGGGGAAATTGTCCGCGACAAACGGGATCTCCTTTAATCACATTCTATTAATATTTCACATGTCATAAGGAGTTCAAATAACCCTTTATTCTCCCCCGCGACGTCACCTTATGCTCGTTAATGAAACGGGCCCAGCACAATAAGGGTTAAAAACTCGTGTTACAGTATTTCTATTTTGGTCCGGCTATCAGGAAATGATACATTAGATAAGATGTATAGAATACCGCCGGTTGACTGTACCTTAATTGGTAACAAATAGGCTTATAGTGTGTAACGAAAATGCAGTATGACTGCAGAAGGGTATCCTTTGAGGGGAACATCATTAAGGAGAGCTTATCCGTGTCATCAGTTTTGACGATAGGGCACCTCTCCGCATCTAAAACTCCGGCAGTTCTTCGCCTTTTTAGAAATGTTCAAGGGAGCACCTACGGTGGCATAGAGGTGACATGTAAGCGTTTTGTTAAGTGTTAATGCGATAATTAAGTCGTTATTTCGAGTTAGTAAGTCGAAATAACGAGTTAACTTTGTCGTTATTTCGATTACTTACTCGAAAAAACATGATAATTAAGTCGTTATTTTGACTTACTAACTCGAAATAACGAGATAGTTTACTCGTTATTTCGGCTTATGAACTCGAAATAACGAGATAGTTAAGTCGTTGTTACGAGTTAGTTGACTTTCTTACTCGGAATAATGAAAACAAAAGCGCATACATGTACCTCTATGCCACCGTAGGCACCTCTCCGGGAGGGCACTTATATAAATCCGTGATCCACTGCAGACTGCTACACTTATCATTGAACTATAGGGTGTGATTGACTACCCACATGCATATTATGTTAGCACAAACCATTCTCCTTCGACACAAATCGGTACCCTATGCCAAACAGCTAGTTTTACATTATTTATCGTACATCATTTTTGTGCTTTAACTTAATTGCAATCCTTACCGATGGCTGCTTGCTTGATACACAAACTCGTTTCGATTTTAGAGTTATTTCCGTCATTTTCACCTCACCGCTAGCGGGGATCAATCCTTAAACCCTCTGTTCCAGTTTCCACACACTAAGCATTTGTCATGAGAAACACATGAAAATACCGTTATATATCAATTACCAACAACGCAAACATTCAAAACGGAGAAGTTCTTGGGTTTCGATTGTTTCCGACCTTGTTTTATCGCTAATAGTAAACATACCTTATCGTTTTAACTATTTTCAAAAGCAGAATTTGTCATGAGGCAGAAGGAAATGAAAAAGGCTCTATCAATGGTTGTTAACGCTTAGTTGCTAGGTACGGTTATTGGCACTGACGAGGGAATACGTATCTTGGTTTTTTAAATAGGCATATGTAAAGCGATCGAATGGGAATGGGAATTAGTTATGACAAGTTAGTTTATGACTATTATGATGGTATGTGTATGATCATATATATAAGGTATTACGATCAAATTGACCCAAACAATGTAGAACATGTTTCAGAATTATGTTATTTTATTATAAAACAAAATGAAAGGCAGACAATCTTAAATTTCATTGTTTGGTATGGTTGTTCTTATTTTTCTAGAGTATGGCGTGTTAAAGTATAACTTGATTATGTTGCGGAAAACATAGTAATGACGGGGTGAATCATAGATTTAAAACGAATATGATAGCCATTCCCAAATATACCGCACACAGCAGTCGGCTGCTATATAATTTTAAAGAAATAAAGTTTTAATATCCTATAAACAAGATCCTTTCATGGTTCACTAAGTGCGACACTCCTTATCGAAAACGAAATGGCTTACATCAGAATTAAAAACCAACCAAAATTCATATCAACATACACATGTAGTTGTGTCAACCTTTGTGGCCTTAGCCGTGAACATCTTGCATCCAAATTCGTTGTCAGTCCAAATGTTCTAGATAGTGTGTTCATGTATGTGTACTCAGTAAGAATTCTATTCCAAAGAACCCTTCCAAAAACCAACTTTTCATTGAAAAATAATTTCTTTTTTCCCCTTTTTTTTATTCAATTTAGATAACAATTCTTAAAGCCATACTTGCGCTCATTTACACTTGAATTGTGAAAGTTCTAGAATAATTGAAAAATTAGCTTAAACGTTTTTTAAACTTCCTTTTACAGAGGAATTAAGACTGAAACTCGTTCACATGATGCTTTTAAAAGAGTGAATACTAGAAGTTGTGTTTACAATAAGCGATAAAACAAGGTCAGCCGAGCAACGTTGGGAACCATTAAAACCCAAGAAATTCTCAATTTTGAATGTTCAAGTTGTTAATATTGGAAAAGTGACAGTATCTTTATGTGTTTCACTTGATCTTTTTAACCAGGTGATCGCCATTCATTAATCCGAGCGCTCTTTGCTGTTTGAGGTGTTACTCGAATGTTAACAATGAAGTTAAAATGGTGGGGACCAACTTTATGAAAATAGCACTTTGAAAAATAGATGATAAATAGTGCAGGCGTTATATTGTCATGATCATGTGCTTTTTCGCTATGTTTTAACACATTCTATCATGATTAATTACTCATATTACCCAGTTTTGCAGTTTTTCTGAGCGCTTGTATGCTTTTAAGTAGTGCAAGGCACAGTATGATTCAAACCATGTTGCATTCATAGAGACAGAACCGCGGGTGTATAACATATTCACCCTCCACATATATTTTCCTCTTTCTTAAAACAAAAATCCCACAAAATGTGTTGTATGAGCAATATATGTAAAAAGGATTATAGAAACAATCACAAAAATCATATAAATAAAAACATTTTTTATTTTCATTTCAAAGATGTCATTGCATAAACCTCGTAGTTCAAAAAACACTTCTTTCATTTGAAATTAAACATTTATTTGAAGCCTTTATCGATCAGTTTCGTCCAATTGTTGTCCGATATCATTTCAATTTTGATCAATGGCCCGTATAGGTGGATGATATTATCTATTTATTTGATATGTAAGTGATTTTAGACTCCTTGGTATCGTTTAACTAAACAGTTTAAGGTAAGGATAAGGTAATGGAAGGAGGTACATATTTTCCTTCAGCAAAGCCATGAAGGTACATGACTTTAAATGGGAGAAGAAGTAAAAGGGATCTCAAATGTCGCAAGGTAGCTTTTTAACAAACAACTTAAGAAAAATAATTAAGTCAAAATTAATATGCATAAATATCTGAAACAGAAAAACGCTTTTGTGTTTATCATGTTATACAATTGTAAAGTTAAAATTTTATTTTTAAAAAGTTTTGACACGTTTGGATCATTTCACCAGTCTTACCTAATTGAGACAGCATTAACTGTTGATATGATTTTATTTACAGATAAACAATACTAATAGGTAAACAACATACCTGAAAATAAGTAGAGTTAAATCAAAAGTTTGCTATGTTTGTGGGAAATAATACAACGAGTTAATCGTTACTTGCGCATAACAAACGAGTGCGTTAACACGAGCTTGTGATAGGCAGGTAATGTTCACAGGGGGAGTAATTCCCATAATCAAAACAATCGTTTGATTCAATTATATAATACATGTACTTTCAAAATGTCAAATCATACCATTAGAATGTATTATGTGTAAATGTTTCTTCGCAAGTCTTTCATTATAGTACATTGATCAATTTACCCATGGAGCACGCATCGGACTACACGCGTCATACATTAGTTTTCATTAGATGGGGAACTCCTAACCTCTCGGTCAAAAAAGTAGTATAAAAACATGAATATCATTAACACTGTCTATGGCCCTCTTTTTAAATGAAGGGGTAACAGGGAATAGGGAATTTTGATAATTCTGCGAATCATTTCTCAGTGAGAATTATAAGATTTGTTATTGCATTAAAACTGTAAAACTGTTTAGATTCTTGCCAAATATTACGTTATAATTGGTTTACTTATAAGAACTATGATCATTTTTCAGTCAGAGCTATTTATTCCCTCCGTCAATTGGTTTGTGTTGGTCAAGATGGATCATCCTTTTTAATTACTTACATAAGTTACTATTCAGTTCCAAGCATTGTACATGAAAGGGTGTACATCCAGGTTGTTTGCAAAACGAACAGACAATGGAATGATTTGAAAGACAAGAGTAGTGTTCTGTATTTACAGCTCATTATTTTACAATCATAAATCACATTTAAAACATAAAGCTTCAATTCATAAAAATAATGCAATGTTACTCCATTATGCCATTATCTGATATGGGACTAGATAATATAAGTTTCAAGATAAAAAAGTAAGTTCAATATTTGATGAAATGGGCACCCTTTAAGTTGATAAAAATAACAATAAAAGATAATACACAAAACATAAAAAAACATTGCCATCACAGTTTACAGCTGCATCTCCTCGTAATTGTCAAAAGAGAAAAAGGACCCTTTCTAAATAGGTAGGTGTTCAAAAGCATGGAAGTAAAGGCTTTACAAGTGATTCCAGTTATTGAGACAAATGTATTTCTTTTTTCCCAATGGGTCCTGTGGGATGCAAAGGAAATAAAACAAAGGGTATTTTGAGATTTGAATGAGTAAAAAATGCAAAACCCATAGCAATACTAATCTCTGCCGATATTTGTCACGGTTAGACTCAGAGGAAAACCCGGGAAAAACAGAACAGGCCTTAGGGAAACATTCTTTTCTATAGTCACTATAAACAGGACAATCAGAATGAGCAGTGCCTTTAGGTCTTTTATATCTGAAACGAGAACAAGATCAAGAAAATGTCGCCAAACATATGATCACTGATGAAGTCGTTTGTCTGCAACAAATGCGTTCACATCTACCTACATACGATCAAATAGTCCATTAACCCTTTACCAAACGCCAAATTTTCGACCGTCCGAAATCGAAAGAGTTTGCAGACGACATTTCAAAATGTGACGAAATTGCAAAACAATCTTCTAGTGCAGATATCAGTGCGGGAAAAGGAGCAGTTGCTCATTAGGACCAATATCTCATTTTCCAACAACGTTTTCCAGAGTTGTCTGCAACAAACTGGTCAAATGTTATTCAATATGATATGAAAAAGGACACGCCTTTGACACATATATACATGTACACATAGTCCAAACAAGGTGGTGATCTGTTTAAGATCTTGACGACTTGTAGAGGAAAGGTATCAGCTAGTTTGATTAATGGGTTAATTGTTGGCAACAAATGAGATGCTTTCTCAACTCTATAAGAGCTCTAAAAATACCAATAACAGCAGCATATAGAAAAACAGCATTTTCTGTTTTAGAATGAACACACTTGAAAGAAGGTTTTACTCTAACTGATTTTTACACATTTGACACCGTTTATAAACTGAATTTGCAAGTCGATTAATTTTGAAATAAACCATAAAACATAGCGATTGTGTTAGACGTTTTGAATTATATTTACATTTACGAAAAAAAGATATGATAAGAACCCCTTTGAGACAAGCACAGATGACCTGTCTTACAATGAATGTAATTATACGCCTGATTTAACGTTTTTGTTGATCAAACGATCTTTCCTCACGTGTGTTTTACAAAGATTGTGCTAGCGACGTTAAAGCAGCTCGCTCTCACATGAACAATCTAAAGTCAAAAATATCAAGTACGATATGCACGATGTTAAGAGATTATATTGCTTGTACCTTTATCATCTTAACTCTGATCGCCACTATTACGATGACGTGGAATGGCATCTTGTTGATTCACCTGTTAAGAAGAAAAAAGAGAGATTTTTGTTTTTCGTACATATCTGCTAATTTTAAGACCAAAATCAATAGGAAAGACTTCTCTGTATGTGGATCTAGGAGATTAAAGTCCTGCAAAAAAGCCCATTATTATTGTTCATACATATTTGCTTATTTCGGGACAAGCAATCAATATGTTAGTATTTTTTGTATGTAGTTCTTGGAAATCAAAGTCATTTTCTTCAAGAAAACTCATTTTCATGTTTTTGTACACATCGGCCAATATGGAGAGCTTTTCTGTATGTAACTCTAGGATTCGTTGTTGTTTTCATACATATCAGCATATTTCAAGACTTATACTCAATATCTAAGTGTTTTTTGTATGTAGTTTTTAGAAATAAAAGTCCTGTCCTGCATGACGACTCATTTTTATGTTTTTACACATATCAGCCAACATGGAGGACGTTTCTGTATGTAATTCTAGGATTCGTTGTTGTTTTCAAACATATCAGAATGTTTCAAGACAAACAATCAATACGTAGCACATTTCTGTATGTTGCTCTAGGAAATTAAAATCTTGCAAGATGACTGTTCATAATGTTTCCCTACATTTCTGCTTATTCCAAGACCAAAGAGTCATTATGTTGGACTTTTCTGTATGTGGCTCTAGGAAGTCAAAATCTTGTAAGACGACTCATCATTATGTTTTCCTACATTTCTGCCTATTCCAAGAACGAAAAGTCAGTGACTTTTCTGTATTTGGCTCTAGGAAATCAAACTCCTTAAAAACGACTCACCATTGTGTTTTCATACATGTCTGCTTATTACAAGAACGAAAAGTCAGTGACTTTTCTGTATTTGGCTCTAGGAAATCAAACTCCTTAAAGGCGACTCATCATTGTGTTTCCATACATGTCTGCTTATTACAAGAACAAAAAGTCAGTATGTGGGACTTTTCTGTATGTGGCTCTAGGAAATCAAACTCCTTAAAGGCGACTTATCATTGTGTTTTCATACATGTCTGCTTATTGCGTTTAATACTGAGAAATCATTCGCAGTGAGGATTGTAAAACTGCCTAGTTTCCTGTTATTCTCCCCTACGCGTATTAGATCGGGCAATAACCAATGTAAATGCTACGCATGTTTGAGAACAACTTTTTTGACGCGAACGTTTGGAAATCCCCGTCTTATAAAAATTACGGTTTGAAACTTGTATTCCAATGCATAATTTGATCAATACATTGTGATTGACTTTCCATGAAAAATTTACACAAATGACGTTTTAATGGTATGCTTTGACATTTTGAAAGTACCTGTAATATATAATTTAAAAAACAGTTTGTTTCGGCAGGGCAGTCAGCACTATTACTTTTTGAAAACGGATCGCGGGAGAAATGCATATATCTTGTTTTTTTCGGCACGCGCGCGTTAATGTCCGTTAGGTGTTTGGTTTGTCCGGAATGCATCCTGTACAAGTCCTGATTCACCGATTCATGTTTGTTTGTTGTTCGTTACTCTTTCGGAGACACCCGGTTGGTAGTACGGTAGCCGTCCTTCCATGTTCGTTATTGGTACGTTTCATCCGTTCCATAATCGGTGCAAGTACGTCGTCAGTTTGGATTTTTCTACCGGACTGACAACTTTGCCACCGTATACCACCGGATAACAAACATTGCTATCCGTTGATGTCCGGTACATCAATCAATCCGGTCAAGTGTGACAGGGGCATTAAGAAATCGGTATTTAAGCATCAACTGACAATAACGAAGACTAAATTTCTATTTCATAATGTATGCATCAGGCCCATAATACACAATTTATATTCACTATTTATGCATTCATTTGGGAAAAGTACTTTGTTGAAATACTTACATGAGCTAAATTATTTCGTCCATATTTCGTAATGTAGGACCCCGGCCCATAATACACCATTTATATTTACTATTTATACATTCTTTAGGGAAAAGTACTTTGTTGAAATACTTACATGAGCTAAATTATTTCGTCCATATTTCGTAATGTAGGACCCCGGCCCATAATACACCATTTATATTTACTATTTATACATTCTTTAGTGAAAAGTACTTTGTTGAAATACTTACATGAGCTAAATTGTTTCGTCCATATTTCGTAATGTAGGACCTCGGCCCATACACCATTTATATTTACTATTTATACATTCTTTAGGGAACAGTACTTTGTTGAAATTACACGAGCTATATAAGGACGTCGCTATTGCGTAATGTAGGCCTCCGGCCCATAATACACTATTTATATTCACTATTTTATCGATTGTTTTGGAACAGTACTTTGTTGAAATACTTACACGAGCTATATAAGGACGTCGCTATTGCGTAATGTAGGCCTCCGGCCCATAATACACTATTTATATTCACTGTTTAATCATTTATTTGGGCACAGTACTTTGTTGAAATACTTACTTGCGCTCTAGTAGGTCGTCGTGAAAATTCCTTAATGTGATCGCAATGCGGGAAAAAGCGAGCGTGTGTTTCCCAGGGATCGTCGGCCGGTTCCCAATCACGAAGCCCACCACCACAACGAAAACATCGGACAACATCAGCCTCACCTTATGATATATAGATAGTGAAACTACTTTAGTTAAAGCCATACTTGCGCTCACTTACACTTAAATTGTGAATATATATTGTCATGATCTTGTGGTTTTTCGCTATGTTTCAACAAATTCTATTATAATTTATAATTCATGCTACCCAGTTTGGCAGTTTTTCTGAGCTTTTAATGTAAGGATGTGTGGTTGAATGGATGCAATAAGTAAGACTCTGCTCTTAAGCTTTTCTTTTGTGTGCAAATATCGCTATATTTACATTTTGGGTTGGTATCGAAAACGCAATTTCAAACAAAACTAAACAAAAAACGCTTGGTAGTTACATTGTGCAACTTTATTACACAACGGGATGGCATTAAAAATATCTTGAACTGTAAACTCAGCTCGTTTGGTAATGACTGTTGCATTGAGAAACGTTATTACAAAATGGGTTGTGACAGCTTCCTGTTTAAATGTGTGTTGTCAATTGTTAACACCATATTATCCTTTTTAAGGTATGGTATAGTTTAATTAAGATATATACTTTTAATCTTGTTGACTTAAACAATCATGGGCCTGGTATTGTGTTTGCTGTGGGTACTGGACATGTCTTATGTGTTTTTGCAGTTTTCTTAAATACATGTATGTCTATAGATAGACAGTCTCACTGTCAAGGGCAATAGGTATGATTATTACAAGATTTGACAAGTATCTTATATCCCTGATTAGGGAGGCATTCGTACAATACATATTTGATGTTAGCTCTGATATGTTTATTTGGTCTATGTACAAATGATGACACTTAAATAGATTAATATTGATAGGAAAGCTGTTCGATTCAGCAATATAAAACCTGTGTAATAAATATATTACCTGTGTAATAAAATCCGGCGTGCGCCAACCTTTCTTTACTTGTGGACTCATTTGTCCAGTTCTTGAACGAGGCAAGACGTTTCTCTTTTGTTTTGTACCTAAGTTCGATCGGCCAAG
>OX401418.1:14217535-14307535 GCA_947846245.1 Cerastoderma edule | reverse complement strand
TGCATTTTTTGAGAGAACATGCAGGTATATATAAAGACAAAACAACCGCTCAGTGTACGACAGTGTTTTTCACTGATCGGATGTGTTTGGGTCTTTAAGAGGTTCATCTGCTCGGTTCGTTACACTATATATTCCGGCGAAATCTGATAAGAGAAGCTTAGCCATTAATACGCTACACATAGATGAATTCCTTCCTTAAAATCTGTTTTATATATAAAAAAAAAACATGGCTTGTACTTGACTGAGACAGATACCGTTAATATGATGCAATGAAACTGATGTAAATATATCTATAAAGTTAAAATCATTACATTTTCTGGTTCCCAATGTATCTACATAATAAATGGTAACCCTTTATCAATACTAAGAAAATCGATAGTCGAAGTTCCTTTGAAGGTCCTCTTAATTCCTAAAATCGCCCACGTGTGATAAAATTCGAGTCGGCGTTCCGCGAACAAACCATCTGCCCTCACCCCGTCCACTACTCAATGCGTATACTTTTTATTTCTCTATTTCCATAAATAAAACATAGACAGACCCGCTGATTGCCAAGCTATATACCAAAGATAAAGCTGTGACGTCACATTGTGAAACATTCAGTAGAAAGACCCAGACTGCCGCAGCGCTGTATTACTATGATTTATGTTGAAAACGGCTCATCACATGCATAAACAATAAATATACTTATAGACAACGAAACTGAGGCAGTGCTGAAAATCGGCGGGAAATACTTAACAGCGCCCGATTGTATAAACGTCGGTTAAACTTAACCATAAGGTTTAATCCCGGTTAATTGTGAATTTCTGGTTAAAAGTTTGGTTAGCTATTGTATAAACGTTGGTCAAAGTTAACCAACGTCGAATTTCTGGTTAAATTTAACCCTGGTCCTGAGGTCGGTTAACTTTTTGGTTAACTTAACCAATTAATATAACACATAGGTAATAGCTTTTCTTGAACCAATCTTACAATGAAACACACAATTTTAACGCAAGGACTTACAAAAAATGAGAGGCTGCAGTTATTTAAGTTATTTGAGATCTATTTTGACTTTGGAAAACATATCATACTATGCATTTTTTTCCAACAACATAACTTTACGCAATCATGTGTGGCGTAACACACAATATCTAGATTATAAATGGTATCTTTTTTGATTTGGGATAAACAGTAAGATGGACTAGTAAAATATGCTATTATTCTAACACTCTAATCAAACGTATACATGTTTACATGTGTGCTCGCTTTTACACACTATTTAAATGTGTTAGCCTACAAAATCACGGCATATTTTTGTCTGTGAACAACAAAATCATTGGACCATTGTTCCAATATCTAGACGAAAAGAGATCGCATTCCTTCAAGAGTGTTACAAATAAATCAATATTCCCTGTGTGGTACCTCAAATAAACATGTACATTTAAAGTGTGGTGCGATTGGACGTTGCCTTGGTACGATGTAAACAATTGTATTTTTTATCGATAGTTCCAACTTTGTCGAAGAAGTGATAGATCGCATTTAAAATCTAATTTGTATAATAGTTATTGCCTTTAATATCTTTAGATAAATTTTGCTTTATTTTGTGTCTAACCTAGTACAACGATTTGCACAGAGTTTAATGTTAAAATGTCTTTAACATGGCGAAATCCTAGATTACGAATGGCAATTTGGGAAGAGTTTAGTCGAGAAAATCGAAAGAAGATGACGACATCTTTGTCTTGGTTTCAAATGAAAAGGGAATTCAAGAGTTTCTCCCTGCATCTTTGCATATATTTACGATGTATATGATTTAATTCCACAACTCTTTTTATCATAATCCCAGACTTCTTGTTCCCATATTGCGTCCACGGACAGTTTCGTCACCATTCTTGCATGTCAACATAGGCCGACAATCGCGATCTCAATTTACTTGGAATATATGCTACCCGCAAGCTAAATATCTTACATAGTGCAACTTTTCTTTGTTTCATAGCTAATTATGCTTTCTTTTTAGGTGGTAACTTCTTATTCAATGAAATAAACTACTTATAAGAAGTGAAGCGGTGAAGTATTCTCAACAGGAACTGAGTTATTTTGTTGCATTATGGGATATATTGGTTAAAATAGCTTGTGGTTAACTCTAACCAGTTTGGTTAGCTAACCACTTGGTTAAATACTGTTATACAAACGGGTTAACCAGATTGGTTAGCTAACCAAAATGGTTAAAGTTTAACCCAGGGTTAGCAGTTAACCGTGGGTTAAGTTAACCAACCTTTATACAATTGGGTGCAGGTGATCAATAAGCACCAACCCGTTTTCGATTTGTGGGATCCCATGATTTCAGGCCTACGTTTATTAGATCATTTTATTATTGTTTGCTGATGTGGTTAATATCAAAGTCTGAAGTCTTGATTGTTCTATTTTTTGTACACCGAACCAGTTAACGGAATATCAAATGGTAAGTGTTTTGATTGGTTGCTTAACTGTCTATTTTAATATGTCAATGTTAAATAACAAGATGAATCTTTCAAAACCAATTCCTTTAACAAGGGTGGTGTTGAATTCATTGAAATTAGGATAAAAGGCAAAATGCACTGCCTCCACGTCAGACTGTGTTCTAATGTATTTGGAAATACGCGTATTCTTCTTCTGTAGTTTGGATAGTTTCAAGTTAAGTTTTATGGTAAATAAAGGCCACTGGCGCACAATATAATAAACGTCATACAATTAAACCAAAGGGCCCTAGGCAGTTAATATATCTAACAACTTCGTCATAAATCAATTAATGTTAAACAGATAAAAATGTACTGAATAACGGCAAACAAATCTAAAAGATTAAACACAACTCATGTTAATGATTGTACCGGAATGTATTCGTTTCTAGTGTGATTACCACATTGTTGTAGACTGGGACATTTCCTCACGATAAGCATTCACCCACTATAACACAATTTCACTATAACGCGTCAGCTAATTCAAATAGATTGGCTTCCTATCATTGTTGCAATTGCAGTATATCATATAATGCGAACATTCTAAATAGTGGCTTTTTGTAAAATATACTTATATCTCTTAAAAAAAGCAAGATAGAGAAAAAAGAATTATAAATGAATTAAAATCACTTATATAGAGAAATTGCTGCATATCATCGAGTTGTTACTGTTACATCGTATGTATGGATTACAGAAGATATAAATTTCGACATTTTCTTTAATAATTAAAATGTGTTCGTATTACTGATCAGGTTGAAAAGGTGCCCCCTGTCGATTTCTCAATTGTACCAAGAATACAAGATCTGTATATTTCTGTAATATATATAGGGTACACGGAAAAACATGATATTTTCTATTCTAAGAATAAGAAACGATCGTTCATAAAACGATGTACGCATATATATAGTACGTTCTTTATTTCAGTCTCATCATGGTTACATACCCAACCATTATTATAAGAGACTCTTCTACACAAATATATGTACAGTATATGTACATTACATTATATCGCCATGAAGATTATATGTGCATATCACATTGTACCTTCGCTGAAATAGAAATTATTTTCTAAATTATAAGCCGGTCGTATTCATTTATTGATTTAATTTAAAAGCACATGTTCATCATATAAAAGGAAACATGAATTCATTATTAAAAAGGAAACAAGGTTACTTACAAACTAAAACAGAATAGGTCAATAAAATGTTTAGATCGTAACATAAATTTAAAAATGCTGATGCTATGAATAAGATACGATTATCTATTTACAAGACTGTCGTCACTTACTTCAAGTTATAAAAAAGTATAATACATACAAATATATTTTGTACATAAAATTACCTATACAGAGCATTATTTCCGATTCTTAAAATCGTTCATAAAACAATGTACGCATGTTCTGTTCTCGCTTTCAATATATACCACGGTCGGCCGGGCGATTGGCCGGTAAGGCAGTATTTATGGCCGGAAGGACAGACAGATGATATGAATGCACACATTGGGTGGATCAGTCCCAATGATTATTTTGTGAAATGATCAAATAGCACTTGTATTCATGATACAATAAGTTTAGAAAAAGATTTTGTAAAATGAAACTGTTCATTCATACACTGTATATGATAATTAAACCCTTATTATCCAATTATCAATTAACTTGAAGACAACTCAGTTTATTGTTTTCAGAAAATGTGGTCCTTTGATTAAAGAGGAACTCTTGTCCTTTTTCAGTGATACGTCGAGTCGATTATTACAAGAATAGATTAATGTCACTATTTTTAGACATTGCTGTGTTTTTCCAAACATAAATATAGACAAGCATATTTTACAAGGAGTCACACCTGTTCGTTTTTGCACCCTTTTGCACTGGAAATAGCTCATTCGCCTATTGATCAATCGATAACCATATATTTAGTCATGTTCCAAAGCTTTTTCTATATAATATATCATTTATTACTCGGTAAAATCCACAGAGAAGATCAGGTTTAGAATATGAACAAGTCAGACCTATAAATCGCCAGTCTAAAGAGGTATATTCTTGAACTCAAAGGATATACTAAATTACAAATATACATATCATGGCCTTCGTTATAAGATCTACTAGCCGATACAGGCCATTAAGACTAGTTAGATATCAAATAAGCAAAAAGACGCTTAGATTGTAATAAATTTCAAACATAAAAAACTTATTTTTTCAAATATAAACACAATAAATAGTCACATAAAAGGAGATTGATGCTATATCAAACTATTCTATTTGGTAAACTTTTGATCAGATTCAATTAGTAATCACCAAAAAACCCCATCAGCAAAACTTGAACGTGAAAGCCAACCAGAAATAACCAAGATTAGCAAGTTTAATAATTCAGATTGCCTCATTCTTCACCTCTGACCTTGACAGTTGATACACAAATATTTGAACCGACCAATCAGAACTTGTTATCTCGAAATAGTAAACAAACAGGTTATTGATAAACATGATTGAAATGGAGACAACTATATTTAAAGCACAAAATAACTTTTTAATAGGGTCTAAATGCATTTGTAAATTAATTCTCATGACTTTTATAAACATAATAAAAGAACTCCATATATTGTTTCAGTAACTTATTTGTACTTATCTCCTTTTATTTGCCTTTAAATGACATCGGAATGAATTCATAAAAGCCAATGAGAAGATAATAAGTCATTTTAATAAACAGAATAAGTCCAATATAATAATACACATTTGTTCTTTTTGCCCTATATTGTGTACTTTCTTTTCTTTTATGTTTATATGTTAAGCACTGTTTTCGCATTACAAAATAAGTTTGTATGTCTTTATTTACATGTATTATCCATTTTTCATGAATATATATGTTATAATGTAGATGAAACTTAAATGTTAAAGTCATGAAGTAAACTTAAGTTCTGTTTTGTTCTGTTCTGTATTACAACCAGTTATAAGCATATATTCTGTAAAAGACTGCTCGAAACGGCTTAAACAAAAGGATTAATTAGCCAAGTCAAATGTAATAATACAAATTTGGTTTTTCCCATATTGTTTACTTTTTTATGCTAACATATTAAGTACTGTTTTCGCAAAAATGAGTTTGTATATATTGTCACTTTTTCAAGTCATGTTTTTTATAATGTTCTGTTTTGTATAACACCTTGTTATAATCATATATTCTGTAAACGACTATAGAGAAAGCTGAACAAAAAGATAAATTCTTCCTTTTGTTCAGAATGTATTTCACTCCCTATCGTGAATTTTTTTCTGCTATCATTTGCCGGATCTTGTAACCTTTTTTCCAATTTGGACCAGTTAAGCTTTTCCCGATAGCTGGATGTTTCCTTACCCCGGACGATTTAACGCTCGAGCATTTGCCCCCTTTAATGTACAGAACGGACCTTTACCTACCCCCGCGCCTAATGTATAAGGAAACATTTGTACCCATTGAATTTTCATTTGATTGGTTTTTGATTTCCCCGAAGTGTGTTATATCAGTAGATCTTAATGCTTAAATTTCAGATAGATATTGTGCAATCGCAATGTCAAAAGGAACCCATTCGATAATTAAGCTATCGAAGCTCAAATGCAAATGCATACACATTAGGGGGAGGGGGAACAAACGTTTGTCCTCTATATACATGCAAAGGGCAAAAGTCCCTCTTCTACCGAAAAGGTGGCAAAATACCGCCTTCTACTGACAAGGGTGCAAAAGTCAACCATTTTCCGCGAAGGGGGCAATTGTCCGGGAGGGCAAATGTCAAGGGGATGAAAATCTCATAAACCACTATTTCAATAAGAAGAAAAAGGTTATCAGTATTTTTATTTTGAATCTTTTCAGATTAATTGATAATACATCCTATATTGACAAAAGCTGGCTCTCAAGCAAACGCGATGCAGTAAAGGAGCAATAATGAGAAAATCCATAGCCATGTCAAATTCTGGTAAAAGTGCGAGAATGAATTTGACAAACAATAAGACTTAAAGGTAACGATTTTACCCATATACCCTGGCTGCCTAATACCCCCAGTTTCCATTTATAGAAAAAATTTGAAAAGTGTTGAAAGAAGGGGATACATTGTTGACATTGTTTATCCTTTTTATCCTGAAGTTCCTATCTAAAAAAAAACACCCGAGCAACTGAGTATAATTGATACCTTAACCGATCAGGGTTATATATTGATTCAAGTCATTGGATCATTGACCATCTGTTTTGACTTCGTAGCCCAGGTGGTCTTTGTGACCATGGCAATTCGAGGAAAGTTCATATAAAATCTAAACTTCCAGCAGAAATTTGTTGAAATACTTTAGAACGAAGAATATTGTCACTTAGTTGCTATATATCCCATAAGGAAATTCATAATCCTTATATTTTGATTTTAAAGAATTGACAAAATGACATCTAAAGGTCCAGTTGAAGTTGTGTAGGACCCATAGATTGTACAAGTTACTGGTCCTGTAGACCGCCTTGGTATAGAAGTTAGTGTCGATCCCTGGTAAATACCCGGATGGTCCTCATGCAGATTTCATTTTAGCACGAGCTAACAAAAGGCGTGATAACTAACAATGTCGTGATAAGAAGATCAGTTAAGTAGAAAAGGAGGTAAGACGGGGAATTTGTTCGCCCAGGTCATTTAAGATTATTTAAGTTATCAACATGACTTGAGTCAGGATTCTGTTACATGTTGCCTTTCTTGATACTCTCTTTAGATATGCCACGCCTGTTCACATGTGAAGCGATTTGTGAGTCAGGTTCTTTACCTAAGCATATGCATCATTTAAGTGGAAACGTATCAACATACTATACTTACGCATCGCAGCCGTTAAGTTAACGACAGGGCTTTTCTCTAAGCGGAAACGACCGAGTATGTGAGTGGTCTGTTTGATAGTTTCGTTAAAATATGATTTTATAAATCTTAGGTCGACACTTGCTGAATGGTCTGAGCATAGAAGCAAGACGTATCTGTATAGGAAGACACATACGTTACTTACGGTCGACGTCATTAGCTGAATGGAGAAGTCCGTTCCACTATTAGACGTGCAGGACGTTCGATTGAAAATTGAGTTCATCAAATTGAACCACAACAACAAAGAAGCGGCACTCAAGCGATTGAGGAGCTTGTTTGTGAAGAAAGCGAAGGTGCTAGAGGAGAAGTCGCACTGGTTAGTCATTTTCCGGCAACCAATCAACAAGAACGCTGGGCTAAAGCCTCTTCAAATAGAAAAAGGGGCCAAGCCGTTGGCAACAGGTTCTGGACAACACACCAACGTTGGTTCTGAAACAAGGAAAGCTAGAAATGTATGGACACTGTACGATTTAAGTAATGAACTGTTCGTACAAGATATAATCAATCTAGGCGATACACGAAAACCAAAGACAACGGTAAAGATCCAAACAGAACAGACATTTTGTCCACCGTTTCTCAAGTGTGATAAAACGGTGAAAGAGTCGTCTGTACCAGGAAGACGGGACAGTCAGACGTTTCTAGTGAATATGATGAATGAGGAAGAACAGGATAATCCTGCTATACATCCTCGATATCACGCACAGGTCACCGACTCCTCTGATGGCGTAAATAGCTTGATGGAGCAAATCACCACCATGAACCTAACAGTAGGGTCTTTCATTATTAAATTTGTTCATTTCGATTTTCTAAAATAATTTTGTAATATTGCGGTGTTCGAAAGAACTGAATATTCAACACAAAAAGCAGATTGACCCACAACCATTCAAAAGTACAATTTTGTTATGTGTTTTAAATGATTCTTCTGCCATCTATGGTAGTATCCTACTATTTTGACATGTAACAATAAACGATGGTTATTCATCCAAAACGATTCATATATGTCATTCATGGTTTAAAAACACTTTATATACCTTTACATTTGATGCCCAATGCGGCTTCTGATGTTTCATTTTGTTATTAATATTTGCAGAGTCCTAGTTATACCAGGGCAGCGATTGCAACATCCCTGTCCTCTTTTACAGAACAGGGAACCAGGCGGCACAATCAGACTGTGCGGGAACCAGTCATACAGTTACCTGATACGTCTAACGCCAGGTACCAGGACTTTGTGAATTCAGACGCGCGAAAGAGAACCTTCCGGCACAGTCCGGGGTCAACAATATGGCCTCACGGTGGTAGTATCCAAGACACAGACAGATTGGCGGAACAAGGGTTTTTCTATACAGGTATTGTTAACCTTTTCAATTGGAAAGAACCAGTTTACATACGCATTGCATATTCTTATTTCCTTTTCGACTCAGTTGCAAAATAGATGCGTTCGGCTGTTATTTGTCCTTCAGGCCACGTTCAAATATACCAATTCTTATATCTTTTTCGACTCAGTTGCAAAATAGATGCGTTCGGCTGTTATTTGTCCTTCAGGCCACGTTCAAATATACCACTGTTATTGTAATACCAAATGGCATGTTGTCGTTTATGCTTTCCAGACGATTTAGTAGAGTTTCGCTATTATCAAAAAGTGTTTTCTTACCTGGATTTTCTGACGTTTTTGAATATACCGCTGCTATTGCTATACGAAATGACAAATTGTATTCGTATCAGGCCTTTTTGTATCGTTTCGCTTTTATCGACGAATGCTTTTAAATTTGTGTTTCAAGCCATTATTTTATATTCTGCTGCTATTGTTATACCAAATGGCACATTGTTGTTTATTCTTTTCAGACCGTTTAGGAGAGTTTGGCTTTTATCAAAAAGAGTTTTCATATTTGTGTTTCAGGCCATTTTAAAATATACCACTGTTATTGTTATACGTAATTACAAATCTTTTTTTTTCAGACCGTTTTGAGGTCGTTTTTTAAAAAAAAAACCTTGTTTTCATCAAATCAAATGACACATTTGTTTTCTTTTTAGAACATTTTGTAGCGTTACGCTTATATCGAAGAGTCTCCACATACTTAAATTTCAGGCCGTTTAGACCTCTGTCGCTGTTATTTTTGCGGATTAGGGCTTAAGGACTGGTCCGCTGATGATGACGTGATTTTCTTCCATTTGAGATATTCCCCCAACTGTGAACATATAACAAGAACCGTCGATCCAAACATCCTCAGTGTTTACAGGGTAGGCCTTATATTATTATAGTGTGCATAACTGCATATTGAACAGAAATGTATGGTGCGTTTAACAAAACACAGAAAATAACTTCAAGCAAAACGCAGTCCTTATAAATAATATTCTGAAACATGCTAATCCATATGCTGAGCAATCCATGAACCAAACAACAAACACATCATTACAAACAAGCAAAATAACTATTGTGTCATGTTTAAAGCCATACTTGCGATCATTTACACAGAATAATTGAAAATTAACTTAAAACGTTTTTTAAATTCCCCTTTACAGAGAAATTGAGACTGTAACACGTTTTCATGATCCTTTTAAAAGTGTGAATATTTCAAGGTTTGTTTACAATTAGCGATAAAGCAAGGTCAGTCGAGAGACGTTGGGGACCAATAAAACCCGAGAAATTCTCTATTTTGAATCTTAACGTTGTTAATATTTAATAAATGACAGTATTTTCATCTGTTGCACGTGATTGTTCTAACCAGGTGATCACCATTTATCAATACGAGCGCTACTTGCTATTTTAGGCGTTGCTCGAATGTAAAAAATGAAGTTGAAATGGTGGGCATCAAATTTGTGAAAAAAGCACTTTGAAGAATAGTAAATAAATAAAGTAGTGCAACCATCGTATTGTCATTATACTGTGCTTTTCACTGTTTTAACATATTCTATCATAATTTATAACTCACATTACCCAGTTTTTCAGTTTTTCTGACCGCTTATATGCTTTTTAAAAGATATGCAAATATCCTTTTTAGATTTTCCTTCATGTGTGGTTTCGTGCTTAGTCCAGAAACAGTCGAGTATCATTACGTTTAAGAATACTATTTGCCTTGCAATATCGGGCGTACATCACAGTTACAAAATTCTCGTAATAAACAATTTCTTTTATGGTCACATTGGTCTCTGGAGTTATCTATTGTAGGTGGACGTGGTCAAGATTGCCAAGTTGCCAAACCCCTCTATTCGCATGATATTTTTGAAGCTTGAAATCGATAGATCGTGTTTCCTCCTACCAAATAAGCAACTGAAAATACATATTCTATTTTTATTTTATTTTCAGAGAAGAATTTCTCAGACTCAGGGTAAGTTGGCAATAGTTTTGTGAACTACAGCGAAAACCTTTTGATGTTATGATACAGAGAGGGACAAAGAACATTGTTGCTATAAACACGGATATGGTTTTTTTTCTTCATTTGTTCATTTACAATGTTAAATTTCTAATATATGCATTGGTACTGTATTACAATCCATGATCTTGTAAAGTTAAGAATCACCAAATGCGTATTTGAACTTATTTAACTTTAATACTCCATCCATTTGAGGGTACTTAAAAAGAGGTTGTATTGGTTTTGCATCAGTATTTATTTGTCCTTAACCAAAGGATTTAAAGGGACTATCTCACAATATTCAACCGATTCAATATAAGGAGTCTTCTATTGATAACACTACAACACAGAATGATATATGTACATTATACTAGATTATGGATTCAATTCTGAACACTTTAGGTACAAATCAGGTTTCTCGTGAAGATCTTGAAGATTACACAGATCGTTTATTTCACAAAACTGATCTATTATTGCTCAATCAGTGGGAACAAATAGGCCTTATCCTAGGATTTTCAATTATCATATAATAACCGTGTATCTAAATAACTCGGAGCATCCAAAAATGAAATATTGACTCCTGGATCATTCGGACAAGTATCCAAACGGTGTTATTGTGTCCACACACCCAAACTTCATCCTAAATGCTTTAAGGTGACATATGTGTCGCCTGCTCCACATCTTCGTCTAGTTAAGCTTGAATATTTCTTTTTAACCTTTTCCCAAACAATAACGAAATTTGACCACTTTGTTGCAGACGACTTTAGATAACATTGTGGGAACAGGAGAAATTGCTCGTAACGAGCGATTTTTCCTTTTCCAAAAACGTTTTTTGCCCTATCAGAAGATTATTTTCCAATATCATCACATTTTGAAATATCGTCTGCAAACTCTTCCAATTTGGGACAGTCGAAAATTTATTGTTTGGGAAAGGGTTAAGATATAGAGAAATTATAGAATTATTGCATAACATTTCAAATTACATCAGTATGTGCTAATTAGTGATTGCTAATCAGTTTCAGTATCGACTGTTTTTGAGACAACTCTGTTTACATAGTAGAGCAATGGTAAAATCATGACGCAATCTTTAATCACGTTTTTTTCTCGTTAACGTCATGTGGCGACTTTGGACCACATATTATTATTCAAGCTTGATACTCATAATTATAGTTGCCGGTGGGATCACACCGAATATACCGGAATCTGGTTCCCCGACGACGATCCGACACCCAGAATTCGAATCGTATCCAGTTCGGCTAGCCTCGTTCCAAGCTTGGCCTGGGGATCTCATGCAAACACCGGAAATGCTAGCAGAAGCGGGCTTCTTTCATACCGGTATGTGTAGTAATAGTTTATGATTAGAATGGCGGAGCCTTTTCAGCACTGAGTTTAGATTTCTTTGCTTTTTCAAAACACCTTCGGTGATGGGTCTTATCTAGTACTACCTCACTTGTTAGTTGTTTAAAATTGATACTTGTCAAACCATATCTTTGGACGGATTCGATCTATCAGTGTTTAATTTATATATTATAGCCCCTTTTAAAACGGGGAGCGTGAATCCTTATAATTTGCTATTCGTTCTTTATTCTTATAGGCATATAAACATCCATCCGAAAGCAATTGTTAATGGAAACCATGATGACATTTAGCAGGGTTTATTTTAAGTCTTTTTTTTTTGTTCGAGAAATGTTTATCTGTTCGCAGATTTTATTTTTATTTTGTTGAATGAACATAAAAGCTGCAAAAGAAATTACAGCATCATTTAGGAATGTATTGAAACAACGAAAAGCACATCAAATACGGAACGAAAATGTATGAAAAAACAACAATTGCTAATTTCACCTTCAATAATCTGAAAGAATATACAGGTTTTCACTCATAATGAGAACAAGTAACACTCAGTAATGTTATGATTATGATTCCGCTTTATGTCTTAAAGGTTCACTCAAAATGAGAACAAGTAACAATCAGTAATGTAATGATCATGATTCCGCTTTATGTCTTAAAGTTTCACTCAAAATGAGGACAAGTAACACTAAGTAATGTAATGATCATGATTCCGCTTCATGTCTTAAAGGCTCACTCAAAACGAGAACAAGTAACACTCAGTAATGTAATGATCATGATTCCGCTTTATGTCTTAAAGTTTCACTCAAAATGAGGACAAGTAACACTAAGTAATGTAACGATCATGATTCCGCTTTATGTCTTAAAGGCTCACTCAAAATAAGAACAAGTAACACTCAGTAATGTAATGATCATGATTCCGCTTTATGTCTTAAAGTTTCACTCAAAATGAGGACAAGTAACACTAAGTAATGTAATGATCATGATTCCGCTTTATGTCTTAAAGGCTCACTCAAAATAAGAACAAGTAACACTCAGTAATGTAATGATCATGATTTCACTTTATGTCTTAAAGGTTCTCTCGGGAGAACAAATAACACTCATGTATTGACTAGCTCTGTGTCTTAAGGGTTTACTCAAAAGAAGAATAAAAACCGCCAGAAATATAACGAATGAGAATCTCATGTACATGCATGTATGCAATGAAAATCACTCCTTCAAACTGTCCAGGCTTACGGGACGTGGTGCGCTGCTATGCATGTGATGGCGGTCTACAGAGATGGGATGCAGGGGATCAACCCTGGGTAGAGCATGCGCGCTGGTTCCCTGAATGTCCCCATGTGATACTGGTTAAAGGAGAAAAGTACATTCGACTTATTCAGGCCGCAACGGATAACGATGAAGACGAGGTAAAAGGAGTTATTGTACTTTTGATTGTTTTATTAATGAATTGCCCGCAAATTCTGAAAATGTCGACAGCAGACAATAGAATACATCAGATGAATCTGTCCATTCCTAATAAATGATTGAGCAATGATCATGAGTTTAAGCAAGATATCATCCTTAAGCGCGTTTCGAAAACACGAGTCAAGGATCACGTTAAAATCAAACACAATTAGGTGGTAATCATTAGATAAATTAGATGTTGTTTCAAATGAACTAATAAATGCTAAAGAAGTGAGGTCAAGAACACAACTTAATGTGAGGGTTAAGGTTGAAGTACGAAATCGTAACACGGGCCTAATATATTTTGGAAATAATCGCTCAGATGTGTATGGTAGCATCAACCCATGGCAAACTCATCAATGACGCTAGCAATATCACTTAAGAATACTAGCTCTACAGGGAACAATATGAATATGCTTATGAATGTAGTTGCCATTCACATATCACTCACCTCATTTTCTAAAAGTAACCACCCTCCCCATGACAGGAAGATGGGGATGTCGAAACCTGACTACCGACGTGCATAGGTCCCGAAGATTGTTGCAAAAAGGGTCAATAGTCATGGAAGCACATTACATTTTGCAAGAACACAAATTATGTTCTGATGTTAGGTTCAGTCAAGTCAAGCCAAATGGCCTTTCTTATTTCAATTATGATCATAATTTTGAGAAGAAAAGAAGGCAGTCCTTTGCAAAAGATTGCTTTTACAGATGGGCGGTCCACCATTATTATCATGTAACAATTATAATGTACCCGATACATGAGTGCGTGCGTGGCACAATTTGAAAGCAACAGCCGACAAGAATTTTGAAGTTTAAAAATGTATGCGGTTAAATAATGAAATCTCTGACAAACAGAGATGTTTCACATTTAGTCAAAGGTGGTACATAAGTCCCAGATGCCAGATAAGGAAATCTATGCATTCTCAAATAAGGAGATAAATGTGCCATGAAACTTTGCAGTGTTACCATGCCATTATAACTTCCGGTTTTTAGGAGGACCTTGAAGCCAATGCTGAAGTTCCCGTAGACTCAGTTTATCCGTTATACTCTGATGCAGCGAGGACAGTGATGGAACTTGGGTTTTCCAGAAAGGCTGTGTCAATAGCGATTGATGAGTGCAAAGCAAAGAGTAAGCGTCGCAATTCTGGTATCCATGGTGCTTGTTCACAAATGAGACCGTTTGAAACTCAAAATGATATGTCATTGAAACAATGCAGTTTATGTATTGTTATAAAATGTATAATGAGAAAATATCTAAATTGATTCAGAATGAGTCAATATGTCTAAGTATGAACCAACGTTATACGATGGATTTCAAAACACGCCTTTAGACCTGAATACATATGCATTGATATTGTAAAGGCTAAATGTGCTTAAATACGGATCTATTTGCATTCTGATTGCTTGTTCCAGTACATCTGAACAATACAGCTGATACAAAGTTTTAAATATGTGCAAGTTTTATGTACAAGTTTCTTTACATCTATGAACAAGTAGCTTTGACACATATGCTACCATTTAGATTGTGACCATACAGTAGTCAAAACGAGTATATTTATTTTAATGGTAGAGGACTTTTGATAAAATTGTTAATTCACAACGTCATGGTATGTGATAAAGGTTTTCTGTATGTACCCATGATAATGATCTTTCGGCATACCTCGGTGCATGAAGAAGTACGAACTATTTAACGAAACAAATGCATTTTTAATGTGACTTATTTACAACATATCTTATCGACATATCTTACAAGATTCCTTGCAAAATTTGTTTTGTGACACATTCTTACTTGAACTAGGCTCAGACTATCTTTTTGCTTAATGACTTGAGAAAAATATTTGAGTAGGTCAAAACTAATATGCATGGATATTATCTTAACCAAAAGGGTATTGTAAAGGTACATGTCATTGAAAGCGTCTTGGAGAGAGGGTTCTAATGACATCTTACTTTCAAATACTACTTACTTCTCTCAATATGGAATTAAGAGGAAATGCTGTTTGAAACGTATGCAAGCTTTTAGCATAAGGTGTTCTTTTAAAACGCTATCCATGTGTATACTGGTGTCTGGCCTGACATGTACAATAATACTTACAGATATACCCTTGAACGCTGATAATATGATGAATATTTTACTGGACAAGCAAGACAAAGGGGAAGAACTTCCAACTGACGACCCAAGGCCGTCTTCCCCCAAGCTTCCAAAGTTCAATGGTAATTATATCGATATAATTTTTAGTATAGAAAGGGGTCAGCAAGTTTGGAAAAAAGTACAGGACTATTCGAAACTTTTCAGGAGCAATGAATAGCAGTGGTGAAAGCATGGATAACTATGATGAACACATGGATACGCCTTGAATATTGTTTTAATCAAACTTAAACCCGATAAAAACAATCATTATTAGTCCTGTACAGTGATTTTCCATCGTGTTTCTTTTTACTAAGACACGTGAGCATCATAATACATTGGATCCGTTTTGCTATGTTTTGAGCTTCCTTGTTTAACGATAAAAGTTTGCACAAACGCCCATTTACTTCTTTATTCATCCTCGTCGACTAAGTAATTCGCGGACTCATACCTTCAAAAGACTTAGGTTAGGAAACCCCATACTTCACCATTTTCTGTTTTGTTTTCATTCTATTTACTGACAATTTGTCTGTCTATATGAAAAATACGGTTAGCGTCGTAACAGTAGTATGGCCACTATGTGTAGATCATGCAGACGTTATCACCAAGTACATTAGGTGTCTTTATATAGATTTACTACTATTTGTATTACTTAACAAAGGGTTGTACATTTAAGTCACCGTCCCATTTGTTATAACAACACATGCACCAAAAAATGAATAATAACTTCCCTAAGTATGTTTGCATAGTACATGTAGCTGTTACCAGATGTGATCAATACGGATGTATCTTCGAGATGACTTTCATGGGTTACCTTATTAGAACCCACACTATCTTTCACGATTTGTGTTATATCGCGACAATTGCTTCCCATTTCTTGCATCTTATTTGATGTACCAGTTTATTGCCTTATTCATGCATTTTATCCGATCTGTTTTCGACCATTATGTCTAGTTAAAAAATTGAAAAAAAAAACAAAAAAACAAATGAATTCATGTAAGAATATTAACGAAGCCTAAGTTTTACAAGATAATATCAATTTGTCTAATGCGAATCAAGATTAACAAATCAAGTTTAACTAACATTAATTCACAATTTATGTGGTTATAACTCTCTATGTACTGTAATTTGTCAAGTTCTCATGCATGTTGTATGATGTTACATAGTGTTCATGTATTGGCCATCCGCCCATACAGTGCCGACATGCCTTAAAAGGGGTTTGTGTTTGATGCCCAAGTATAGTCTCGAAACTATTACCTTGCATTAGGATACGAAATGGTGGAATAGCTTCCCGCTTTTAATGACCCACATATATGTGTGACCATGAACGACTGAGCTCAACTCCATTTGTATTATACATTGTAGATGCACAATCTTATGCATGTATTGGCCAAAGGCACATAAAGTGCTAACGTTCCTAATAAAGAGTTAAAATTAGTGTTGCATTCCCCTAGGATACACAATTGCGAACTTATTGGCCGCTTTAAAGGATGTACATGAACGACTGATCTCAACTCCATATGTATAATCTATTATAGAGGCTACGAAAGAGGGTCTGTTGGAGGAACGAGAGTACTTGCGAAGCCGCCTTATGTGCACCCAGTGCGACGATAGAGAATGTAACACGCTGTTTCTACCCTGCGGTCACCTAAGGATGTGCACAGAATGTTCTACAAACGTTGAAGTATGCCCTTTATGCAGTAAGGCGATACTGCAGCAGATTAAGACATACATGTCTTGAGGACTATGTCATTGCCAAAATATATTTCAACAATCCCGAATACGAACATGCGAAAAAGCATGAAGACAAGCCGTGACAACTTAGAAATGTTATTCTTGACGATAAAAGCATTGTCAAATGTCCAATTAACCATGTCGGGTGTTTTGGTCATGTAGTAAGAGCGCAGCAGACGAAAAACCTACCCTTTTTTTGAGACAGCTCTTCAACAATGCAATAAGCCGATCGTAGAGACAATTAAGACACACACGTCCTTAATTGATGAACAAAGCTTAAAGCACACTATCGCTCAGAAAACTGCAAAACTGGGTAATATGAGTTATAAATTATGATAGAATATGTTGAAACATAGCGAAAAAACACATATACATCACAATATAACGCTTGCACTATTTATTATGCATTTTTCATAAATTTGGTGCCCACCAATTTTACTTCATAGTTTACATTTCTGTAACATCTAAAATAGCAAGGAGTGCTCAGATTAATGACAGACGACCACCTGGTAAGACAAATCGCATCAAACGCATATAAATACTGTCATGTATCCCATATTAACAACATGATCATTCAAAATGGAGAATTTCTTGGGTATTATTGGTTCCCAACGTTTCGCAGCTGACCTAGTTTTATCGCTAATTGTAAACAAAAAGTATTCACTCTTTAAAAAACATCATGTGAACGTGTTACAGTCTCAATTTCTCTGTAAAAGGGAATTGAATGTACTTTTTAGTTAATTTCCAATCGTTCTAGAATTTTATCAATTTAAGTGTAAATGAGCGCAAGTACGCCTTAGAAACATTATGTTAATTGTTTGACTTCTCACTGCAAACGTTAAAAGCGGACATCGGCCAATAGACATAGATGTTTATAAGGATATTTTTATAGAAGACCAAATGCATGTATGTACAAGATCATAAAACTTAAATGTCAATGATAAACAAACTCTTATCAATTAGGCAAAATGTATCAAGGAAGCATTAGCATTAAGAGCTAGAAGAAGGCACAACATTGAGGCCTCAACAATACAGGGTATAGCTGTATAGTGTGTGTCGCTATGTTGGGTTACTCTTCCAGTAGCTTGTTAAAAAGCAAATACAATATAAGAAATGTGTTTTTATAGTACAAAAGTGAATACGATGGAAAAACTTTTATAAGATTATATGTACTTTATATTACTGATCTGTTGTATTGGTATTCGTGACAAGAAACTGTATAGTTTACGTCTTGAATACAATTTTGTCATTAGCATTGCCATTGGTCCGGACACTGTTCACCTTTCTGTATCTTGCAAATTATACATGTTTTCTCTGAGTTATGTGTTTGTGGTTTTGTCCAGCGTCCTGTGTTTATTTCCGATCTATGACGCCAAGGTCTAAATTTTCGAAAGGCAGTAACGACTATTTAAGGACCCACTGCGATTAAGATTGGGACTGTTATTGTATATTGGGTCTACGACCCACACAGACAATTCAAAAAAGTAATTGACTAGAGTGCCAAATACATGTAGCAAATAGGTAAATGGATAAAACATCATTTGAATACTTAAAATTGGTATCATATGAATACATACAAATATCTTCCTCTTGTCCATGCCTTACGATTTTTGAATTGTCATGAAGACAATACAGTTCGAATAATGATCTTTTAAAACCACACTTAAAAAGTGTATGCTCGAGAAAAAAGTCGTCGCCTGACAATGGCTTCATTTTGATAGGACAACTTCGTCTTCATGAAAAATAGTTTTGTTGTGTGTTCGAATGTTTTGTTGCAGTTTCGCAGCGTCAGAAATGTCTTTGGTCGTTGTCGGTACAGATCTGTATAGACCCAGAACAATTGGCACTAAGCCAAAAAGAACCGGCCCGATCGATGCATACCGAGAATGACCGAAGTAATCCGACCAAAGACTGAATGAGAAAATGGTGAATTATCGCGTATCATGTAGGAGGAAAAGTCCTAAATAATTACACAACCAAATTATGACTTATCCAGGCTTATCAAAAGACACTTACGACCATGCTTATCACATTACTATTCACAGAAACAATGTATGTGTGTTACAATTAGATGAAATATAACTTAACAGAGTTTTACACAGACATACTTTTTACCTTGATCAATTAAATCAATATTCAAAATAAATCGAAACCACAGACACATTCAGAGATTTTAAGACAAGTTATATGGGGAAATAAGTATATAAAAGATAACAAGAAAACGTTACTTTTGTTCTTGTAAAAAATAAATAGATTCATATATTTTCTTTTGTAAATGATATCATTGATGACAAAGTTAACATTGCCCGAGTTTGATCTAACCAGGGTAAAACCACCACCAAAAGTTTTCATTTCCTATGAACAACTACTTAAGCATAAGAAAAAAACAGATTTTATTTGTATCGCTCATTTGTTGAGATTATTGTTGAAAGTCAGTATATAGGTCTACACATTGAAAGTCCGTATATGCACACATTATGGCAAGATAGATATAACGATCACAAAATTAATTTGCATTTCTGTTATGTAGATCTTATTAACACTTGTGCTGACACTATGATAATTCAGCTTAAATATAAGCTCATAAATAATAGTGTTTCCACAAACGAAAATATTTTTAAGATGTGGATCTCTGACACACCTCTGTGTTACTCGTGTAACATCCTAGATAATAATGAACACGTTTTTCTGTCTGATGAACATGTTAAAGATTATTGGCAAACTATAGAAAAAACGTTTAAAAATGCGGAATGAAAGATATAAGCTCGCCCAAAAATATCGTATTAGGTTATTGCTGCACAATTGATGAATACACCTACATTTACAACCTTATACGTATCAACCATCTTTATTAAAAACCAAACAGTTCGAATGATCGATGGAGTGAAATTCAAAACATACAAAGTCTGGTCTCGTTTGAAATAGACTGTTAAATCTTTATTATGAAGAAAACCGCCACATTAGATGAATTAACATGCCTGGTATGGATGCAAGCTTCAGCCAACAGGCAGTCCCTCTCACACATGCGCACGAACTCCCCACACTCAGACACCACACTAACAACACACACGATAATTCAGCACATCACGTCTTTAATATAAAAAATACAACTACCGTGATTGTTAAAGCTTTCATGAGAACATAAGATGTTCTTTTTTTTTCAATTTTATAAGCCTGCCAAGATACCAATTTCGTTTCCTCTTTCTAAAAGTTCGTTTCCGGTTGAGATTTAGAAGAAAATGGTTGTGATATAGCGGCACCATGCATACATAGATTATTTGAAACTATTTCTAAAGTTTAGGCATTTTTCCTTCAAAGAACAATGATAAGAATGAAGGTCATTCCTCATATTGAGCAGTACTCATTTTATCATTGCGTTTGAAGAGTAAGGAAATACAAATGAAAGTCAGCTCTTAAGAGTTTCTAAAAAAAACATAGTTTTGTTGCATATTTTTGTATTTTAAATAAACACTGTATAGAATAAAAAAAGATGAGATATGAGAGTTTGAAAACAAAATATATTAAAGATATCATCCTACACTTTTATCCAACATATTACCATGTGGTCCCTATACAAATCTTTTTTACACGATATATTTTTAATGGAAACTTAATCACAACATATTGACTCATTGTTTCGAATGTTTAAAATGTTGAAAACGAGTCTCATTTTCTTTAGAACAAAAGATTGATCCGTTAAATTACCTTTCAATACGAATGTATTACAATTGGTAATTGTATGAGATTTTACAAATTTAAATGGTATTTCTGTTCGAAAAATAGCTTTAAACAACATCAAGTTAGATTATGAAAAAGCTTACCTTTATGCAATATCACGCTGAAGAATGATTATGAATTGGCACTTAGCAATCTGTATTACTATTTTTGGTATCCTTCTTTGACTAAGGAGTGACGAATTGATCGTAAAATACTATAGGCTAACACAATGGTTGAAACAGTACACTATTCTTGTTATTGATATGCCTATTTTGACGGGGTTTAGAGTAGAAACGTCGTTTCATAGAGGTAATATTTTGGTTTGATGCAGAAACAGTATTATTAGACGTTTATTTTGTATTTGTCCTGTACAGTATATGGAAATAGTTTTAATCCAATGTGTAGCATGATCACTTTTCGGTATAGGTCTAACAAATGCGTCGCAAACGAGAAGCTTATTCAGTTCAACCTTAGAGCATTATAAAAACAAGCAAAAAAGTGCTCATTAGAAAATCTGGACATTCCCCCTTTGGTATATGCTCCTCTGACATATGTCCACTCCCTGGATATTTGCCCCTTGTGAATATGCCCCTTGGACAAATTACCCTTCCCGGACCTATGCCTCCAGAAAATTTGCAAGATGAAATATTTGGTACAAATGTGTTCAAAACCACTAAGACAATAACCATGAATTGCTTAAGTTAATTCAAACAGTTTTTGCTCTCTGTCACAATGGTTACAGCTTAATTTGGTAGAGAACATGCATTTCTATTTCATTTGTCATCCGATGTTGAAAAACATTTGTACAAATTACAAACTTCGTTTTATTTTGGAAATCAGTAAACAAAGTAATTATTGCTATCGGATATGCTTGTCATACACATGTCCTAGTTTAGTTCAATCTAAGATAAGTTTTGAGAAAAGGGTTCACATTTGTTTATCTCTTTATCTAACTTCATGAATTTCAAACGAGTAGTCCCACCAGAGGTACACGGAAAATCCAACAAACCAATAAACCAACAAGATAACTGTTTGTTTACACTAAACTATTTAGAAACCATTGTGAATAAAGGATAACTTTTTAATTTTCTTTTCATTGCTTCGCATTGCAATTCTTTGGCGCATCTACCGAAGAGGTCTTTAAAAACCAATATGACAGAGATAGAAAATGCTCATGATTAAGCAAAATATCATTTAGATGATTCTATGCAATGGTTTTTATGTGTTTGTTAACATGACATAAAATTTGAAAGTCAAAATAAGATGACGTTGAAACAAAACAGCTTTTTCTTTGATGTTTGATATTCTATTGAAAGCATAGTTTATGCAGGGAACGTTCATTTATATAAAGGTGTACAATTTAAATGTGGTAAATCTCAAAAACGATATTTTTTCACGTTAATTCACTTTTTTCCAAAGTTCAAAGAATTAAAAACGGTACATGTTTGCAATCAATGACTTTTATTCAGTATTAATCATTTGACACAACACATCTTCTGCAGTTTTAAAGAAAAAGTCTAAACCCGCCAAATTTCATCACATCTATTATCAAGTACCTTTAAAGAAAACATATATTTTGTTCACTACTTATGGGGGAACGGACAAACGCAGATATATTGGTCTCTATTGTACGTTGCATATCGGTTAACCCTTTACCAAACACACAATACTCGACTGTCCAAAACTGAATGAGTATGCCGGCAACATTTCAAATTGTAATGAAATTGGAAAATAGTCTTCTGATAGGGCAGAAAACATTTTAGGGAAAGGAACAATTGATCGTCACGAGCAATTCCCATTTTCTATAAATGTTTTCCAGAGTTGTCTACAGCAGAGTGGTTAAATGTCGTTATTGTTTGGTAATGGGTTGAAGACGTATAGAGGACACACTTACCCAGTACCTAGCTTACCTGTTTAGATTTGATGATGTTTAAAATATATCGCCTGTCCTAAGTCCGTATGATCCAGTCGTAAATATTTCATTCTATAACACGGCTACAGCTTGAATCATCCATGTTAGCTTGCCATGATCATTTAAAACATAGACTATTTCTTTTATCGATACACAGTTTAACCCGTCGAAAGCAGTCGACTTAATATCATTTGTTACAAGCAAATGATGGCAAATAACAAATCATGTTAGTGAGCATCGATTTACGGATTTATTCTGAGGTAACATTTCAACTGTGTACCATAGCGAAGCTGTTAACTATTTAAAAAGAAATAATACATACCGTAAAATTAAGGTTACGTCTTGCGCGTAAAAACCAAATATCCTCAGCATTAAATACTTTGGAATTCTACACCAACACCCGACACACAACTGGGCTTCATTGATATGTGGTGGTATATTTATTTAACTGCGCAGTGCGGTGGTTTTCAAATTTATCTATTTTTAGAATTCAAAGAAACGGAACAGTAGTTCGTATCGCTCTAGTCTGGTTCCCGATTTTGCTGATTACAAAGCAAAGGTCTGGCAGGGTCTAAAAATGGCGTCGTCTACTGTAAGCATTGTTTACATGATTTTCTCAAAGGAATTATCTAGATTGGATTGATCAGCCTAAAAAACTTATGATCAATGCTCAAACTCGACTTTTGCCAATAACAATTTGAAGTTGAAATAATCCGAAATGATTAAAGTAATCCGAAATAATGGTTTATCCGAAATCCACTATATAAGCTTTTTACATCAATTCTCGAAAAAAGCAATGTTGATCAATGGTCAAAGAGTATTTGAATTCCATCCTTTGCTTAATCTATGCCTAAAAATGTCATCCGTTGCTATTGATCATTTATTCAAAATGAGTTTCTTTCTTATTTTAATGTAAAAATCTTACCCGCAGCGTGCCGCCATTTCCAGCCCACGCCTGACCCTTACGTAGTGATAGGGGAAGGAACTCCAGACTAGTATCGCTCCCGTTAAAACTCATTCATGCAGTTTTATGTTTCGGTTTGAAGCTATACATAAATAAACACACGGAAATAGTTTGAGTGAATAAAAGAAGCAAATATAAAGAAGAACTAACAAATACAGAGCAACAAAGAGACTTAAACCCATACACATATGTAAAGATCAAGTTCACACAAGCAATGACTTATTCGCCTAGATGATCTATTTTTAGAATTCAAAGAAACGGAACAGTAGTTCGTATCTTTCCCGTTAAAACTTATTCATGCAGTTTTATGTTTCGGTTTCGTGTTTTAACTTCTGCATTTTATTCATGACATTTGACAGATATTTGAAAATGAATGAGGCCACTTAAACCTTGAATAATATAGCTGGCTAGTCTTTCTTTCGTTGGTGTACAGTGCCACAAGTTGAGCACTTTAGTACATGTTTTCTTGGTAATCTACCAGTAGTAAGCTATGAAACAGTGTCTTGACCAAGGACACTCCATGATCAAACAGTTAGACTCCATCCGACATGATCGTCAGACAATTTCGACATTGAAACAAGAAACCTGTTTGCTTTAAAAAATGGTGATTTGCCTTATTGTCGTAACGTTAACCAACCATCTCTTATGAAAAGGACAATGCAGTGAGCATTCAATGCAAATAAAAATAATCAATGACATAAAATATATCAAGACAAGTTTATAAAAAGGACCCATTGATTCGAGATTGTTAATGCATTATGATAACTTTACCTCCCAATCTGTGGATTAAAAAGCCATCATTGCTTCAAAATGCAAGTATATCCATGTTTATCTTTTCAGAAATCACAGTCCAAACAACAATCACATCGCCTACCCAAATAAAGGTATGTAAGTCTACCGTCAAATTTAACTATTCAGCATGAAATAGCTGGCAATAGTCCTATGCCTATACTGATATTTTTAAAGTACTAGAATGTGACACCTGAAGGATATCACGGGATAGAATGTAGTGTAGAGTTCCCACGAATACTCTACGTTGTCCAACCTTATAACAGCCCATTCGAGCGTCACATTTTCAAAATCAATCGAATCCAGTTGGTTTTGCAGTTATAAACGATCATTAGTTAGGAGCATAATTCCAACGTTCGCAACTGTCTGATATGTACCGAAATTACCGGCATAACGTAAACCTTACCGAATCGTACCGAAATATTTGATACCATATCCGTCCTTCTAGATGATTTAAATTTTTATTCGGAATGATTTGTCATCCAAAACATTGAATTCACTAGTAATCATATTGTAAGGGCATAACAAGGAAGAAAATTAAATAAAAACATGAACTGTGTTATGCCGGTATGTACCGTGACTTGACATTTTATCTGGCCGTCGCTACACACTCTTGCAACTTGTTTGGAGGTAAACGGGTACATAATGTAGCTCATCTCACTGTTTAAAATCGATAATGTACATGTGCGAATGCAATAATCCTGTATGCAATAATACAGTGTTCTGTAAATCTAGTTCATTTATAAACAGTATATATCTCTCGTGTTCAATGAAATAAAATCTTTCAAATCTTAGAAAAATGGCCACCATTTTTACGTCATTTTTTGACGTCATCGCAAAACCGCTCGAGACATTTCGCGTTGTCTGCCCATCGGAAAAAAAGGAGTAATAAACTACGATTTCTCCAAACACATATTTTTCCCAGCTATGACACATATATCAGAACAAACTTAGGCTTACCTTACATGATATATATAGTGTGCCCTAACAGTTAACGTTTAGATTTTGCACAAAATAAGCATGTAAATTAAACCCCCAAACCGAAAAAAGTAGTCGTATTAGATAACATTTCGTTCCTAGAACAGAACAGAATATAATATTCTTTATCCTGTCACTAGTGTCATTTCGGGACCGATAACTAGGTGCCGTATAACATTTGTGATATCCGGCGATAACCATGTAACACGTGCACGTGACGAATCATGACGTCATAAGAACGCCATGACGTCATGTTTACATCATTCTCTACTTTTTTTTTCCTTTTTTCTCGTGTTTTATTTACGTCTTGTTTTTCTCAAATAATACATAAAGGCAACAGGATAAATAGAATAGATGGTTTGGTGTCTTAGAATGGGAAAAGTTATCGGGCTCGGCTTCGGATTATTATCCGTTTCGCCTTCGGCTCAGCGGATAATATTCTTAAGCCTTGCCCGATAACATTTCTGATTCACGACACCAACCATCTATTCTCTATGTATCTGTTTTCTACACTACACTTAAAAATAGTATGTGTCGTTGCAATCTGAAACCTTCGGTAAATTCCGCAACATCATTTGTGGCTAACAGTTTATCGCGTGAGAGATTCGTGAGTTACGGAATTTTGCGATGCGTGTACGTCCTCAATGGCGGTGTCATGGAGACGATGCATATAATTTTCTTCGTTAAAGATCAAGAGTACGGAATCTTTCTGGTGTATCAAAAACATCTAAAATGCAACTGACAAGTTACTTTAAACAACCTCGATGCAACTTTTGGTTTTATTTGTTTCATCCTTTTTATGATATAATTGTGCATCTCCTCTTTTTGAAATAGTTTATACAAAGTGGAGAAAATCGTAACGGCTTGCCTGGATACACTTGTACTAGGCTACGGGAAATAGATACAATAAATATAAATATAAAACATGCGGATTGAATCAGCTACAGTCGCATGATGCAACGTTTGGTAACATACTATATTTATCATTATCGTCCAATTATACGTACACGTTCTTCAGTTACCTTTAGTGTTTAGTGAATGTTTCATTAACGTTACTTCCCTTCACAATTTTCAAACAACCGTGCATATTTGAAAAGCAACCATACGCCAGAAAACCGTTTAACCATTAAAGAGCAATAAGCCCCCTCCAAAATAGAGCAGACCGCTTTGGACTTTTTGGTCCCACTCCGGATAAAATGCCCGTAACATATTTAACCCTTTACCAAATGCAAAATTTTCGACTGTACCAAATGAAAAGAGTCTGTTGACGACATTTCAAAATGTGATGAAAAGAATCTTTCAATAGGGCAGAAACATTGTGAGAAAGGGAAAAAATGCTCGTTATAAGCAACTTCTCTTTTCTCTCAATGTATACCAGAGTCGTCTACAACAAAGTTGTTAAACATAGTGTTTGTTTGGTAATCGGTTAAAGTACTCCACTCCTGATGTTAAACTTGAAATTGCTATGGTTAGAAAATACATTGAACTGTAAATCATGAAAAATATTTATCGATTTAAATGCATTCACTAAGCCACTTTTCGGAATGTTTCTAATTTTGAACTTATATTTACATTATGAATATCAATGAGTTATGTTAGAAAAATCCATAGTAATTACCTCACCTCAATTATCAATCTTTACTTTGAAATTAAGATTACACGAATGTAAAGTGGTAAATAAGAATTAAATCCATAAAAATATTTTTCTGAAATGAATCTTGATTTTTGAACGGCAGTTGTTCTGCTAAATTTTTAACTTTGTTATTCTGATTTATCGCCATGAGGGGTGGAATACCTTAAACATCGTAATATTTTAATGGTTAGGTAACGCTCTCGATTCTAATAATCGACAAAGCTTTTAGTCTAAAAAAGTAATCGTTGAGTTACACTGGTCTCTGACCTTTCAAAGAGGCGGAGCATGCCAACCAATGAAAAATGAGTATTGATTTCTATCGTTATACGTCCAGGATAGAAAAAGGCTAACGCCTACAGCTTTCCAGGATCACCAGTACTAGACTAGGGTTTTAAAGTGACTTGCTAGAGGCCATTCTCCCGAAACCAAAGGTGTCAGTCGGGCTGGAACACCGACGCCCGGGCTCTAAGTCCAACACCGCCACTAAGCTGCGTAGAATCTAGTTGATAAAGCTATAGTACAATTGTCCCATCATCAAAGATGCGTGATCCAGGGATAAAGCTGATTTGCTGGAAACCCGGGGATCACTGGTTCGATCTCCATCGTTACTTGCCCCTTGCTTTAGCCAAGACACGCTCGAACCCTACCATTGTACTGATGAATTCCAGCAAAACAATATATAACCCGTTTAAAATATTACACAATTGATATCTTCTCTTAATCTTATATCGAGGGTAATCACAACATCTGATTTATCTTAAAGTGTGCGATATACTAGTATTGATAAGAGAAGACTTAACCATTTATACGCTACATATAATCTGCCCCCACACCCGTCCACTATTGTATGGGTATACTTTATATTTCTCTATTTCCATGAATAAAATATGGACAGGCCCACTGATTGCCAAGCTACATACCAAAGATGAAGCTAACAGTTAGGCCTACAATGTGACGTCACATTGTGAAATATTCAGTAGAAAGACTCAGACTGCCGCAGCGCTGTATTACTATGATTTATGTTGAAAACGGCTCATCACACGTATAAACAATAAATATACATATAGAGAACGAAACTGAGGCAGTGTTGAAAACGGCTCATCACATGCATAAACAATAAATATACATATAGACAACGAAACTGAGGCAGTGCTGAAAACGGCTCATCACACGCATAAACAATAAATATACATATAGACAACGAAACTGAGGCAGTGCTGAAAACGGCTCATCACACGCACAAACAATACATATACACATAGACAACGAAACTGAGGCAGTGCTGAAAACGGCTCATCACACGCATAAACAATAAATATACATATAGACAACGAAACTGAGGCAGTGCTGAAAACGGCTCATCACACACATAAACAATAAATATACATATAGACAACGAAACTGAGGCAGTGCTGAAAACGGCTCATCACACGCATAAACAATAAATACACATATAGACAACGAAACTGAGGCAGTGTTGAAAACGGCTCAAAACACGCATAAACAATAAATATACACAAAGACAACGAAACTGAGGCAGTGCTGAAAACGGCTCATCACATGCATAAACAATAAATATACACATAGACAACGAAACTGAGGCAGTGCTGAAAACGGCTCATCACATGCATAAACAATAAATATACATATAGACAACGAAACTGAGGCAGTGTTTAAAACGGCTCATCACATGCATAAACAATAAATATACACATAGACAACGAAACTGAGGCAGTGCTGAAAACAGCTCAACACATGCATATACAATAAATATACACATAGACAACGAAACTGAGGCAGTGATGTAAACGGTTCATCACACGCATAAACAATAAATATACACATAGACAACGAAACTGAGGCAGTGCTGAAAACGGCTCATCACACGCATAAACAATAAATATACATATAGACAACGAAACTGAGGCAGTGCTGAAAACGGCTCGTCACATGCAATTACAATAAATATACACATAGACAACGAAACTGAGGCAGTGTTGAAAACGGCTCATCACACGCATAAACAATAAATATACATATAGACAACGAAACTGAGGCAGTGCTGAAAACGGCTCATCACACGCATAAACAATAAATATACATATAGACAACGAAACTGAGGCAGTGCTGAAAACGGCTCATCACATGCATAAACAATAAATATACATATAGACAACGAAACTGAGGCAGTGTTTAAAACGGCTCATCACACGCATAAACAATAAATATACATATAGACAACGAAACTGAGGCAGTGTTTAAAACGGCTCATCACATGCATAAACAATAAATATACACATAGACAACGAAACTGAGGCAGTGCTGAAAACAGCTCATCACACGCATAAACAATAAATATACATATAGACAACGAAACTGAGGCAGTGCTGAAAACGGCTCATCACATGCATAAACAATAAATATACATATAGACAACGAAACTGAGGCAGTGCTGAAAACGGCTCATCACATGCATAAACAATAAATATACATATAGACAACGAAACTGAGGCAGTGTTTAAAACGGCTCATCACATGCATAAACAATAAATATACACATAGACAACGAAACTGAGGCAGTGCTGAAAACAGCTCAACACATGCATATACAATAAATATACACATAGACAACGAAACTGAGGCAGTGCTGAAAACGGCTCATCACATGCATAAACAATAAATATACATATAGACAACGAAACTGAGGCAGTGTTTAAAACGGCTCATCACATGCATAAACAATAAATACACATAGACAACGAAACTGAGGCAGTGCTGAAAACGGCTCATCACATGCATAAACAATAAATATACACATAGACAACGAAACTGAGGCAGTGCTGAAAACGGCTCATCACATGCATAAACAATAAATATACATATAGACAACGAAACTGAGGCAGTGTTTAAAACGGCTCATCACATGCATAAACAATAAATATACACATAGACAACGAAACTGAGGCAGTGCTGAAAACAGCTCAACACATGCATATACAATAAATATACACATAGACAACGAAACTGAGGCAGTGATGTAAACGGTTCATCACACGCATAAACAATAAATATACACATAGACAACGAAACTGAGGCAGTGCTGAAAACGGCTCATCACACGCATAAACAATAAATATACATATAGACAACGAAACTGAGGCAGTGCTGAAAACGGCTCGTCACATGCAATTACAATAAATATACACATAGACAACGAAACTGAGGCAGTGCTGAAAACGGCTCATCACACGCATAAACAATAAATATACATATAGACAACGAAACTGAGGCAGTGCTGAAAACGGCTCGTCACATGCAATTACAATAAATATACACATAGACAACGAAACTGAGACACTGTTGAAAACGGCTAATCATATGCATATACAATAATTATACACATATACAACGAAACTGAGGCAGCGCTGAAAACCGGCGGGAAATACTTAACAGGTGATTAATATGCACCAACTTGTTTTCGATTATTTGGATCCCATGATTTAAAGCCTACGTTTATATAGAGCATTTTATCATTGTTTGCTGGTGTGTTTAATATCACAGCCTAAAGTATTGATAGTTCTATTAAGTGTGTACTGAAACAGTTAACGGAGTATCAAATGGTAAGTGTTTTGATTGTTCAAATGTTTGGTTTGATATGTCAATTTCATTAATCAAAATGTAAGATATATAACCTGTTCCTTTTACAATGCTCTAATGGGGTACAGACAATTACCCACTAGGATGATTCCCCACTAAGACAATAACCCACATGACAATTACCCATCGGACAATACCCCACATTTGTGTCAAATAGGACAATTTCCCACTGGTAAAATGAAATGTTCATAAAACATGTTTTTTCAAGAATCTGAAATAAAGTAGTATTGAAATATATTGTCAAACCATTATCTTCAATTTACACATGAAACTATATTTATATCACAATAGCCAAAACAAATAACACTTGGTTGAAAAAGGGTAAAAATATTGGTTGATTCACAACTCTTTTAATAATGAGAATGAGGACAATTCCATACTTTTAAATAAAAATAGTAATAAGATATATCTTTTTATATGTTCATGAATCTTTACTATTGAGGCAATAAATTAAAACTAATAAAAAATCAGTGATCATGGATTTAAGCATATTTATTTGTGCATGATGTAAGTGTACAAAATGATGGATTGCAATTCAATTATCCTATCAATAATAATCAACCCATTTATTCATTTAGGCAATTGAAAACAGATTTATCGATAAATTTATATTTTAGTTAGCTTTTTAAGTTTGGATTTGGATTGAATATAGCATTGGTTTGCTCCACAGCTTTAATCATCCTTCAGGTACACCTTGCTAATGAGGTATTTAATTGATATTTGATATATCAATGATGTACATGTTTTTCAGTCTGTGTTGGACTTTCACATCTTAATTCTTCATTTCTTATTTCATTTAAAATTGGTTTATCATCCCTATGCTTCCTTTTTTTCTATTATTAGATCCCACATTCCACCTACCTGAAATATTTAAGCATGTATGTAACCTGAAATATGTAAGGATTTAGAGGGGGCGGAGCCGGCGCACGCCTAAAATTGACCAACTAATTATTTTTGATAAACTCATCTATCATTACGTTTTCTATATTGCGATGAACGTTTCATTCAAACCGAAACAGCATCCTCCGACTAATGGGAATAGTAGAAAGAAATGCGATACAAGGGTTGATTAATTCCCCGTTTGCACTTGCAATCGTTGGAAATGTTCTCGTAATTTTTTAAGGAACCGATGGGAAACTATTTACCACCGATATCACGGATTCGCCACATATTTACCACCGATCAATAGTTATTGGAAAAAGACTAATACCGACCGGTTAAAATACCGATGAGATATTTTAAACGGTTCAAAAATCTCCATCGGTGAGAATTTTTTACAATCAACGATTTATTACCTCCCTACCACAGATATCACCAATTGGTTACTGATATGTCACCGATAAGCAACATATAAGTCAATGATGAACAGCTGCTAATCATAGATGAAAAACTCAAAATGATCTCGTCGGTGTTCATCTGTAGTTACTAGCATTCCAATCGGTGATAAATCTTTGACAAATTCGAAGAAAATCAGCGTTTCATGGGTGGGATTCATCCATATACTTTGTTATGTACGTCATCAAAAGTTTTGCAAATCAATATCGGAATTCGATTTTCGAACTTAACCTTTTTCTTTTGAGCAAAATATCTAAAAGAATACCAAAAGAATCATTTAGTTATGGCTGTGTTTTTCCAAGTCCATTTTGGTTTCTACGACTAGGTTCTGCTCCTTTGCGAAAAGAAGTTTTCAGACTCTAGATGCAATTATTCCAAACGCATTGCATTGTACTCTTCTACCTCTATATATGGGATCGTTTATGATTAAATTCTCTGTACCATATCCATGTCTACTGTAGGACTTCGTCCGCGTCCAAAAGATGTCGTCACCGAGGATGAAAAATGACATTTTGATAATCGTTTGGAAGAGCTTAGGATAGTGGAATCAATAACTACTATCTTAAAGCATCTTGTAAAGCTCTGAGTTGTTGTTTTTTGTCTGTCTAGGCACAAGTCTTGTGTCCATACCTTCGAATAATTTCCCCAGGAAGCTATAGAAAGCATCAATTATTGCGATAAGTACAATGTAATATAAATTATTATTGATAACGACACTCCGATACGGAACGTCGGGGCTTCTTCAGAGCACTCAGCACCAAGTGCTCCATATACATGAGGTTCCTTCAACCGAAGTCTAACCCTACAGGTATGGGCTTTCACCCGTCAGGAGAGTTTGGAATAGATATACTCTATTCCCTGTGTATTTCCTTTCTATTGTCGGACATACTTGTGGTACAAATGAGAAAACAGTTGGCTTTACGACTCAGAAAGCGTAGAAGAAGAAAGTACTAATCTCATGCTGTTAGGTGACTAAGTGTTATCATAAACTTCAATCAGGGATCGACGGCTCCCCCTGGACATAGTCACGGCTGGTGAACGCTCTGCCGCACTACCGCGGTGCTGACGACGAACTCGGTTGCGCAAATTCCGGTTTAGCATGGGCTGTTTAGGGTATTCTTTTGCTATGTTTATGCAATTTAAGACGAAACCAGTGAAAGACCATACAATTTGCCAGTTTATATCAAGCTAAATGGATGTTCTGAGCAATAATAATACTCAAAACTCCCAAGTGGTAAAATTTGCTGCATTTTAGGTTTGATTGAAAAGAATATTTTAATGTTTACCTGGTGGTGCGGTTGCGGACATTCGAATTGTAATTCTGAATTTTATCGACGAGGCAAATCACGAAATCTCAGTCAATTCCTCGAGTTCAACACTGAAGCTTTACCAATAGGCGGTTGGATTCGATAAGGATTTAATCATGTTTTAGATTTTCGATCACTTGTCTGAAAATGTAGGAAAATAGCAAAATTTACCCTAAAATCGCTAAACCGAAAGTTGCGCAACCGATTTCGTCGTCAGCACCGCGGTAGTGCGGCAGAGCGTTCACCAGACGTGATAGTGTCTTGTTCTGTTTAGTTGCGAGTTTTTGCAACCCCTTGTCAAATATCATGACTCATCCTGATTTTGTTTTGGAAAGTATAATCGCCATACAAGGAAAGTGCATGCTGCTCATACTGAAATCATCTTTCATGTGTATCATGGTCTAGTCTATGATCTCCTTCCCCCTTTAACTCATATGAAGTACTCTGTATTTTGGTCGCTTGAACATCTGGATGACTTGGTCAATATTAAGCAACACATATTGCTGCAACTGGATTCCGAATTGCTTGGTTTTGTTCCCTTTTTAAGAATTTCATTTGGCGAATTATGTATTTCATTTGTTTCCATCTGTAAACTACACATTTTGAGAAAATGTACCGCCAACAACCGTTGACAAAGGGCATGGTCCCTAATTGTCAACGATAACGCCGATCAGTCAACGGTTTGCCAAATATCTACCACATACAATGTATCTAACCCCGACCATATCCGACTATACCCGACGAATACAGCTTGATCAACTAGGAAACGCCGATTGACCACTTACATACCCGATTTACAAACGATTTATAAGCGATAAGGGCCGATGGCGATTGACATTTAAAGCAATGCAACAATTCTTTATCACCAATACCCGTTCACACCAAAACTCGAAATTAAGTCACCGACGACAATCGATGGAATAAATCAACAGTTTCACCGATTTGAGTCCGATTAAAGCCTGACAGACAGTGTAAACGCCCCATAAACGAACCCCATATCTACTGTTTGTCATGTGAAGCCTTGTTCGAAAGAAATACTGTTCAATCCGCCCATAGACATATAAGCTAGGTCTAATCATTCACACGACTTAAGCATGCATCTGAACTAGATATTAGGCCTTTATTATTTGGGATAATTAGAGGCTATTAAAATCATTCAAGAGATTTCCCCAAAGGAATCTGAGTTTACGAAAAGTGTTAATCCTTAATTTATTAACCAACAACTGCGTCAGAGACGCCGTTGTTTATAAGACTCTTCACGTTTAGCCACCTGTTTGTTGCTAACATATTTGTATGAAAGTCTGAAAATTTAGTCACTATAATGGTTGAAATAAAGAACTAAGAATTATAGAGCTCCTATAATACGCAATTTTTAAAAATGTCAAATGTTAACTTTATCACAAGGTGGAACATACAACGTTGACCAATGTCTTTTTACGTCTATAGATAGGCCTATTTCCTGGTGTTCAACTTCAAACCAAGTCCTCGTTTGTAGCCTATATGATACAACCTTTAGGTCATTTTCGTATGTTTATAAAATAATCAAAAATGCTCTTCACCAATGGAAACGTAATTCCAACAATACTTTACTTTAAAATATACAAGGACAGAAAATCACACCACCAACAGCATAATATTCATTTAACATATTTTCCTCTACTTTTAATAAATAGCAAGTGGTCATTGTACAACAAAAGTTCACTTTTCCATCAATATCCATCTAGTTTAATTGACTTGGTCCAATTTATCAGTATCTTATCTCAACTTTAGTGTGGTGTTTTAACTCAGGAGAGGTCCTTTGAAGGGTTTTAAAACAGCATAAAATCGATTTCCGTCAGGAGGCTATGACCCCTAAACCCCCTAGCATGGCGTTACCCTGTACCCATAGAGGGCCTGCCTTACCAGCCCCAAGCTTAATCCATTTCCGAACAATAACAATATCTGACCAGTTTGTTGCAGATGACTATGGAAATTATTGTGAAAAGGGTGAAAATTGCTCTTAACGAGCAATTTCTCCTTTTCCCACAATGTTTTCTTCCCAATTATAAGATTATTTTCATCACATTTTCAAATGTCGTCTGCAAACGCTTTCAATTTGGTACAGTCGATTATTTGGCGTTTGGTCAAGGGTTAAAGTCTGAGTTTACGACCCCCCCCCCCCAACTAAAGTTCTTGTATCTGCACCTGGTCCCAGTGGGCAATTGTCCAAGTGGGTAATCGGTCCTGTGGGGAATTGTCCTGTGGGTAATTGTCCTAGAGGGGAATTGTCCTAGTGGGGAATTGTTCAACACCCTGCTGTAATATATATATATCAATGGTTTCGTAACGCTCTCGGATCAAATAATAGACATAGCTAGTAACATACAAAAGTACTCAAGTTACCAAGGGCGGATATAGGCGGGGCGGAGCCGGCGTAAAAAAAAAGAATTGACCAAGTGAAGTTTTTTTAACACGCTCATCTATGATTATATAGTCAGCTGATTTGATCAAATATCATTTATTATCATAAGTAAATCATGTGTACAGTTACTTTACCGTCTAATAATCATTTTCCCTCATCCTTTTCAATCACCCCGTCACATTCCGCCTATTAAGACATTCAAGTAAAATTCCGCAAACTGTTTACGCACATTGATGACGATAAAAGTCAAAATGTCCGGTCCTTCAAAATGAAAGAGGATAAAACGTAACCAGAGAGAATTGAGACGTTTTTTTTTTCTCCATGAAAGAACAGAAGTGGAAAGTTTCCACTGTAATGTGGTAAATATTCTAATTAGATTCATATAAAAGTTTTACGAACCTGAAATAGATGATTTTCCAATTTTGCAGCGTGTGGTTTTTATTCCAAGTACAAAGTGAAAGTACTAACAACGTCATGTGTGTTTAACGCCAGAGAAAGTGATTAAACACACACAGGCTGATTTACTGAAAGCTACTTGGTTGGATATTTACCTGATAAAATAGTTATTTTTTTTTTCATATTTGCGTTTTTCTGTCGCTCTCCACTGAGTTTCTTTCTGATGAACAATGAAAGTTGCGACAAGGTCCTCTCATTCGTAATAAGTTTGCTATATTGCGATGAACTTTTCATTTAAACCGAAACAGCAACCGATTAATAGGAATAGCAGAAAAATTTGCGATGCAAGGCTTGATTAAACACAGCCCATATCTACAGTCGATCATCTGAAGCCTTGCTCGAAAGAAACACTGTTCAATCCACCCATAGGTATGTAGGCTAGGCCTAATCATTCACACGACTTAAGCAGGCATCTGAAAATCAGTCAAGAGATTTCCCCAAAGGAATTTGAATTTACAAAAAGTGTTGATCTTTAATTCATTAAGCAACAACTGCACCAGAGACGCCATTGTAGATAAGACTCTTCAGGTTAAGGCATAATTGTATGGACGCCCGAAAATTGAGTCACTACAATGGTTGAAATATACATCTAAGTATTTTAGAGCTCATATAATACACAATTTTTAAAAATGTCAAATGTTAATTTCATCACAAAGTGGAACATACGACTTTGACCGCTGTCTATTTACGTCTACATGATAGGCCCATTTTCTGGCGTTCAACTTGAAACCAAGTTCTGGTTCTACTTAGTAGCATATATAATACAACCGTGTAGTCATTTCTTTATGTTCATAAAATAAACAAAAGTGCTCTTCATCAATGGGAACGTATTTCGAATAACACTATGCTTCAAAACATACAAGGCTGGAAAATCATACCACCGACAGTCTAATTTTCATTTAACATATTTTCCTCTACTTATATCAAATAGCAATGTGTCAGTGTACACCAAAAGTTCACTTTTTTCCTTTCAATACCCATGTAATTTGATTGATTTGATCCAATTAAGCAGTATCTTATCTCGACTTTAGAGAGGTGTTTAAACTCAGGAGAGATCGTTTAAAGGCTTTCAAAACAGCATAAAATCGATAACAACATTTGATCAGTTTGTTGCAGATCATGGCTATGAAAGTCATTGTGGGAAAAAAGAAGAAAACAAGCAATTTCTCCTTTTCCCACAATGTTTCTGCACTGTGTAAAGGTAAACATTTCGCTGTAACTCGCATATTCTTTATTCCGGAAAATTCGTTAATACGAACATTTCTCCTGGGGACGAAAGTGTTCGGATAAACGAGGGTCCACTGTACTATATATAGAGCATATATTGGGATATTATCGAAGGTTGTTTCAAGAACCTGTTGTTTAGACTGGCCCAATTGGTTCTTCATTGTATGGATCTGAATAAAATAAAGAAATCATAACATTTACTATGAGGATTCTCAAAATAGAAAAATAACAAGAATATCATACATCAAACACAAGTGTTGAGAGGATGCGTGGCACCCATACATGAATTACAGAACCCCTTAAATTGTTTGCTGATTATGGTTTGACAAGGAAATGAAGACAGTAGTCAGTAGGTCGAGATAGAAATGCTGCTGAAGAAGCTTCTATGGGTTTTGAATAAGAAAAGAGGAAAAAAGGTGACATCCAACAACTACAGTATTGCTAGAGTATGAGTTCCCACGGTTTACGCACAGTACACTATAAAAATATAAACAATTTATGATCTGCGATTCAAAATATTCATTAGGGTGGACGTCTGACTTGTTTGATTTGATTCAATATGATCCATACAGTCTTCATCTGATTTATAATATCTGATAGATAAAATATTTTAGGACGAATTACATTTATCACATACGTACATGCCTGCTAAAATGGCATGACCTTAAAGCCGAAACTGTTGTCATGTCATGTAAAAGAAATAATAGAAAAACAAGATTCAGTGAAAAATCCTTGTGTTTCCGTGGAAATAAATGGAAACAATGTGTGATAGACTATATTTCTTTTTTATCTAAATGTATACATATTTTTGTTTGGTATATTTTTGTTTGTATTTTAAGAAAAGTATTCTTTACGTTTACTGACGAAAGTAAAAAAGTATTTGTATTCCAGTGTTTTTCGCCCAAATACAATGAGTGTAATTCAATTCATTGAAAAGATGAGACCGCGTTCGAGTATTACAAACCTTAACATAATGTCTATTAACATATCTCATCTCTTTACGAAATAAGGTTTTCAATATATGGTTTATGAAATCTGATTAACAATACACTTTTTACAGCACAGTCAGCGTACGATACAATACCTTCATTTTGTTCAATGAATGTTCGATCTGATGCGATTTAATATGATACGGTAACATTTGGGATCCGATATGTTATGTTACGATATGAATGATATACGCTGTTTTGGGGAACTAATATAATAGCACCACTTGTAACAGGTAGGGACTGGTTTTTGATGATTTGGGTTAAATTCTTCTTTCAACAGTTTTTTCAGTCATAATGCATCAGTTAGAGCAACTATCCATGCTCCTGGTGTTACCTTATCTTACTGCCCAATATTCTTTCCAAGCCACTGATGCTTTCCTACATGAGTCAAGTATTGATTTCATTAAATGTAGTTAAAACCTTTGGCCAAACTGCCACCTGATCTGTTGACACCTGTTTTCCAAGTTGTGCATGCTACCAGATGAGCTAATGAGACAAAATGTGTAGGGACTGGTTTCTTTTTTATGGTATTTACATCACGTCAACATTATTTAAGTTATTTTGCGATGCCTGACTCTTATTGACGAGGTTCAACTGCCCATTAGGGTGGTTTATGTTGGTAGAACCATCTCATTCTCTACGTCAGTCAGGAGACTACCTCCAATAAAAGTCCAAATGCTGTCACCAAAATTGGAACCCACACAGAGAGGGGCCATGATGTAGGAACTGAACACAAGCCGTTTTGTCAAATCATTTGAAACGGTGCTTACAATTTGGCATCTTAAAACTACTTTGATAATCATTTACTCTCAACTGCAAATATTCACAAGCTACCACTCAGAAACCACATGATTAAACCCATTCAGGATTTGAACCCACAGTGTTGACATATCATTACCACCTCCATATGTTGAGAGCGCATTCATAGCAGTTCAAAATGTTCCTTTACTTAATCAATTCTCATTTTCTCATAAAAAAATTATCAATACTAATCAATAAAGATTTTTGAACAAGTGTAATGTATGAATTTTTTTTAAAACACACCATTTAATTCATACCAAAGATTTGCCATGGACAGTCAGGCTTGAAGTACAATCATGGAACCCTGGAGCTCAATTCTGGGAGGACATGTCTATCATCTGTATGCTTGATGTGTGTCAGCAAATCACTTTGACATCACTTTTCCAATGAGTGCTCTACAGAAACTTTCCAACCTAAAAACCATTTTAAAAAGAATCAATTACTACAAATTCTATAGAAAGAGAAATGTCTACACATTAACAGAATCCATAACATTTTTATCTTTCATATACCCCAATATTTTTTCACTGTGACTAATTTTTCATCTAGAGCAATTTGAAGTTTTCAAAAAGCACTGTTAGTATAAAAAAATGATATTGCTTTGTTTTTTGAAATACATAGTGCCCATATCTGATGACTCATACAAAAATAACAAAAATTAATGCAAACAATTTTTTTTAGATGAAAGGCAAACATCAAAAGCATTAAAAATGTTCAGCTTATACAATATAAATTAATAAGCAACAAGCATCACATGTAAAACAAAATATCAATTTCACATTAACCAGCAATTACTATAAATTTTCTTTTTCAATGCATCAATTTCTCAAACTAAAAAACTTATTTACCATTATAAAGTCAAATTAAATAAATGAAAATAAGTAAGTTCTTACTTATACTGATTTGGAGATTCTGCTCTATCCCACAATGCTTTGACAGTATCTTTTAAACATAGGTGACACATTGTGATGGGTTTGTCAGGTCCTCCTAAGTATTGTTCAGTTGAAACTGGTCTGCTTTCAAAATTGTGATGTTGATGAGACTATCCCTCTGCACTAGGTTTAGTGGTTGACCAAAGATAATTCTCACTTTATCTGAAAGTAGCATCCACATATTATGATAACAAAGATATAGTTGGAATCTTAACAGGAAAACCTTCAAGTAACACTTAAATTGACTAAAATAATAAACACACTTAATTGATATAATTGACTATAAGCTTATAAGCCGGTGATGGTTGTTTTTTCACGCCTTGACCGGCCTGTATGGGCAGTAAACAGGTTCACGTCCTCCATCTATGATAATCAAGGCATTGCAATAAAACTGTTATACTGGTAATGGGATGTAAAAGAACCAAAACCACAACATTCCACAAGACTCCGAACGTAAAAGGAATGACAACAAGTACTGATCTTACTTACAGATGAATCTTAAAAAAAAAAAATTTGATCAAGCACTCAGTCACTCCCTAGCTTGTGACACCGTGACATCAATTGTGCTGATTCGTAGGAAGAAAACATACTAAAAGCAGGTTACACAAATCACCGAATTACGTAACACGCCTCAGATATTGGCGTAACAAGAGAAATTAATGATGTCAGAATGAAATGCTTGAATATCTTTCAGTAGTTTAGTTCAAAATTATTTATTTTACATCGATTGTGAACGAATTCTAACAAGTAGATTAATCACTCTCGATTCTGCTTACTGGATATAACCAGTACTCACGTAGAATGTGGATTAATGAAAAGTCACAAGGCTACTTATGGGAAACCAACCTACGACCCTCATGTCCTGAGGCCGAGGGTCTATCCCTGAACTACTGCCTCCACTATCTTGCAGTATTTATTTACAATGATTTCGGCTCCCAAATGCACCAGAGTGGGCCAATGTAACCACTAAACTCTGGGGTGCCACATCAAATTTTATTTGATAAGAATCTTTCAAAATGCTAACAAACTTTGTGTCTATTAACTGCATATGATGCATTATATAAAATATATAAAAACAAAACAGGTTGGTGTGTACTTGTAATCAAATTGACGTCATTCCATGTTTATTGAGTCGATCATTTTACATTTTGTCTCATGTTTCGATGTCAGGTTGTTTTAAATTTTCAAATCAACCATTAGATGTAAGAATTAAAATCGTTTATGTTTTATTTGATTCGCATGATAACCAATATAATTCATGGTGTTCAACATAGTCAAGCGCGTCCCATTGGTGAGAAAAGTAAAGTGCTCCCTTACCCTATTACCGGTTTATACCAGTCACCGGCTCCCTTACCCTATTACCGGTGTATACCAGTCACCGGTGCAATCCGAAAAATCCGAATATTTAATGACGTAACCTAATTTGCATACCGGCTGTTTACATTTTGCGTTCCCGGCATCTGTCAAATTTGACAGACACAAGAAAAATCTAAAGATGAGCTTCTTTAAGGTAAGAAAAACACTTATATTCTTCAAATAATGAAAAATAGGCCAAAATAATTACCTTTTCATTGATTTGCAGCCATATGTATGCTTTTTCAATCTATGCTTTCTAGTTGTTACAACTGTCTGCTGCTTCGGGATTTTCTTACCGGTGTTATGGTAAATATATACTCTTCAATTTGGTCCTATAGAAACTTTCTTGCCTCTATATAACAACATCTGACATCATGAAATATTGTTTTTTCATCACTCTTTTCAGATTCAAATTTCTGGGAAGCAGAAAATCATCAGTGGCAAAAAGAGAGCCTATGATCCTGCCCAGATTGCCTTAGCTTTTAAAGCAGTGAAAGATGATGGCCTCTCTGTTTATAGAGCTGCTCGAATATATGGGGTCCCAGAGAGCACTTTACGTGATAGGCATTTAGGCCTACAGCCTGTAGAAGAGGTCCCAAGACATGGTCCGCAAACTCTCTTTAAAAAGGAAGAAGAGATGTGCCTAATTGAACATATGACTTACATGTCAAGTATTGGCTATGGGTACTCTAGACAAACCTTTCTAGACTTGGCCTTCGAATTTGCAGTCATCTTGGGAAAGAAGAGTGAAGGTGATCCTACATTCAAAGGGTCTTGGTACCAAGGATTTATAAAGCGCTGGCCAGATGTCCACCTTGCAAAGCCAGAGAAGCTAGCCATTGTAAGGGCAAAGGCCACATCGAAGGAGGCCATGGACAGTCACTTCAAAGAACTTACAGAAACCTTTGACAATCTTTCTATACATAACCACCCAGAGAGAGTTTGGAACATTGACGAATCAGGAATTTTGATGGAGCATACCCCTCCAAAAGTCCTTTGTCACAAAGGCATCACCCCACAAGCCATCACCTCTCCCAGGGGCAAAAAAGTGACACTAATTGGCTGTGGTAATGCAGCAGGATCAATGATACCTCCATATTATGTGTTCCCTGGCAAGAGGTGGTGTGAGGATCTCTTAAATAACACTTGTCCTGGTGCTAATGGAGAGATGAGTGAGACAGGGTGGTCTAACTCCATAATATTTAAAAACTACCTCTCTGATCATTTCTTAAAATTTGTGAATATCAAAGATGGCCAAACCCATTTGGTCATCTTTGATGGCCACAAATCTCATGTCTCTCTTTCCCTTACAAACTGGGGGAAAGAGCATGGCATTGAATTTTACATTTTGCCACCACATACATCACATGTGTCCCAACCTTTAGATGTTGGGTGCTTCGGGCCCCTCAAAGCTATGTATAACATAGAATGCCAAACTTACATGAGGCAAAACCCTGGACAAAAAGTTGACAGATATGCTGTTGGAGAGCTCTCTTCAAGAGCATATCTGAAAGCTTTTTGTCCAAGCAATTTAATCAGTGCATTCAGAAAGAGTGGAATATTTCCAATTTGCAGAAATGAAATCAGTCACGCCAAGGTTATGCCTTCTGTAATATACCCACGGATTCAGGACAAAGGGGAAAATAATAATGAAGAAAGACAAGAGCTTGCAAAAAACTTTCTTCAAAATCGAAAAATAACTGCTGTCAAAGTTCAGGAGGCTAAAAAAGGGAAGTTTGTTCCCCCATTTATTCAAGGGAGGTTGTCATCCTCAAAAAATGATGAAATTCTTGCCTCTTCTAAAAAATCAAACACACCAGCCAAATCTCTCTACGAAACACCAAGGCCTAAAAAAGTCAAAACAAAACAAATGTCCCCTAAGCCTAGCTGTTCTAAGGAAAATGTTGCTCCTGCAATTACAGAGTCGGATTCAGACATTACTACGATGGATGAAGATGAAGACCTGTGTTGTGTTTGTAACATGAGAATGCCACCTTCAGTCAAGCTCGCATTTGTGATCGAGTTTGCAAAGTGGGCTAATTGTGACAAATGTGGGCATTGGACCCACCTGGTGTATTGCACAAAAGTAAAGGTTTTAAGACGAGGTTCACAGTTTCTTTGCCCACACTGTTACCCTCAAACAAGGGTCTAAGCCAATTAAAATAAACTGTTAATGTTCCAAATTTTGATCATATTGTTAAATTATCAAGATAACCATAATTAAAATGTGATATTATTAACATTCTTTTGTTAAAAAGATCTAATTTTTCTGAGAATTACCTGAAAACACATAAGACAATTGAAATAACTTGATTTCAATGATATTGTCATTGGGACTTTTTAGCAGAGGAGATATTTTATGGCTACACCGGTAATAGGTACCAAACAGACCTTGACCTTGATGTGTACATGCCTTAAAATAGACCAAAATAACTGGTGAACGGCGAATTTTTAAACTGTTTCAAAGCTGTTCAATGAAAGACAAGATATTTTTTCATCTAATATGAGTAAGTTAATCAACATTAGCATTATTGTTACTGCTTTTATATTTCATTCAAATTAAGTGCACCGGTAACTGGTACAAGGAGCATAATTTGTCCCACTAGTTGGAAAACAGTAATGTATTTCATATTTGGAGTTATTGTGTTTAACAAGTTCTACAGTTTAGTATTTGACCATCTTGAAGGCATTTAATAAGATACCTTTTGTCATGTGTAAACTCACGCATGAAATATCGTTTCACGAGATTAAAAATGAAAGATCGTCAGAAAATGGAGACCGTCCGAAATTGATGCCACTGGGATAATTATACATGTTAGATCCTGATCAATATTCTACACCTTCATTTTGTCATATATTTTGTGAATGATAAACTCATATTTTATATCCGATAGGTGTATCATAATTAGGTCTTTTAATTATCTTTGATAATAACATTCTTTCAAAAAAAAATAATCATAAATATCGTCAAATATCGTGTAGGTCCCTAACTTCGATGGGTCCCGAACTTCGATGATTTTCTATTTTAATCGCGCGCGAGACGAGATTTACTCACGCGACGAGACCGACCGTGGGAAAAAACTTACGATATGCGTAAAAATACGTCAAGATCATTAAACACTCGAAATGCGGTTTCCAAAGGTAAGTTCACTATGAAAACATATCAACACACTGAAAAATCAACAAAACCCTTATTCCCAAACTTACCCCTTTTTCTGTGCCCTTTTTATCCCCTTAAAATATTTTTTTTATTTTTTTACAATAGAGCGTCTGCGTTGTTTATCCTGTTCAATGGACGAGGTCATACCCACAATGCTCCTACGCCTATGAATATAACAAGGTTTGTGCTGTCTATATTGTTTATCATTTTATAGGACGAAGAACTGTATTTTTCAAGTCAATAAAATAACTTAATCTAAGTAAATCAATCTAAATCCAGATTTCCCCCAGAGCATCGACTTTTTAGATGTAGTTGATGTAGATTTGGTTGGATTAATTTGAATCTAAGTTGGGTTATTCAATACGATGCAGTCCATTTTCCCCGTTTTAAGCATCCTGTTAAAGGGTCTGCGTCATCAGTAACGAAAGAAAAAGAATTTAAGAAACCTAAATCTTACAAGATGTATCAACAGGGCTTTCTTTTACCCACAACTTACACAGTAAATGACCCCTAATTTCTGGATATTTCCCCCTAAGATCAATATTTTCCGTTCACAATTCTATATGTCCCTGAATCTAGCATAACTCAATGGATCAAGGTACCACTCTGGGTTGGGCAAATAAAACACCATAATATACGTCTCCATATATAGACCAATCTAGTTTGGATTTCCTGCCCCTTAACCCATTACCAAAAATAATAACATTCGCCCAGTTTATTGCAGACGACTCTAGAAAACATTTTGGGAAAAGGAGAAATGGCTCTTAACGACCAATTTCTCCTTTTCCCACAATTTTTTCTGTTCTACCAGAAGATTATTTTTGAATTTCATCACATTTTGAAATGTCGTCTGCAACCTCTTTCAATTTGGGACAGTCGAAAAAATTGGTGTTTGGTAAAGGGTTAACAGTACCACTTTAATTACAGCGCGACGGGAACAAGACTGAGAACTATGCTGCTAGATGGATTAAACAGCTTAATGAAATAGTTTACTTATGTATAAAATCTTATCATGAAAAATGAAAATGTAAAAAAAAGCATAACACTCACGAGTGCTTTTATCCAAGAGTTTCCTGTTGACTTGTCGGTTATCAAGATCATTATGGTTTATCAATTTTGAAGTTATATATACTCTTACGAAATTATCTATTCCAGAAGTTTCTATGGATTCATTTACAGCAATGAATCGTTGAAATAAAAAGCAAATCAAGTTTTCCATGACACAAAATGTCATAGGATTAGTGACAAATAGCAACGCTCAACATATGGAAAAACAACAACAATTATCAAGACTTATTATAGTTTGGGAACCCGCCATATGGGGCTATTTATTACCTTACCGTTTCTTCTATAATGTGTACTGTTTATTCGACGTCTCTAACACTGTTTTATCTATATAAAGAGAGTGCGTGGGTATAGACCTCTATAAATAATACTGACGCATATCGAAAGATAGGTGTGCAATCGTATCTACTCGGCAATCCCCGTAACAAGTCGGTAGATTTATTTTAAGAAATGGCCGAGGTGTTCCGAATGATAGGTGTGTTCCCCGAACGTCGACTCGATTTTTTATCACACTTATCCCAAGGGGGGATTAGGGGGCCTACCATGGGGAACATAAAGGAAAATCAATGAAAGTAGAAAAATCAAACTGAAGAAATCTTATGTTTGAATTAATAAAATTATTGGTGGAAACGTTTGCAACCAATCATTATGGCCAACATTTCTCGCTCTATGTTTGCGTAACCAGATTCTGTCGGCGTCAATGTCTTTGAAGCATACGCCACTGGTCGTCCGTCCTGCATTATGGATGCACCGACGCCATGCTTTGATGCGTCGCACTCCAAAGTTACAGATTTTTTGTCGTCAAAAGATGACAAAACTGGACTTTGTGTTATGGTCGTTTTCATTTTTTGAAATGAATCATTTTGTGCGTCGTCCCATAAGAATTCAATGTCTTTCTTTAGTAACGCTCGCATTGGAGCCGTTATTTCCGCTAAATTGGGAGAAAACTTTTGCAGGTAGTTTACCATGCCAAGAAGGGTTTCAAGTTCCTGTCTGTTTTGTGGAACCTGTAAATTTCCGATAGCCGTAACCTTAGACAGATCAGGTTTCAGTCCGGTGGAGGTAATTAGGTGACCAAAGAACGGTACCTCGTTTACCCCGATTACACATTTCTCAGGGTTGAACTTTATCCCTTTACTCTGTGCTCTGTCTAGTACGGAACGGAGGTTTGAATCGTGTTCTTCTCTTGTCCTTCCGTGTATCAAAATGTCGTCGACAATATTAGTCACGCCTGTCAGTCCCTCAAATATTTCATTGACTTTCTGTTGAAATATGTCTGATGAGGCTGATATACCAAATGGCAATCTTAACCACCGATATCGTCCAAAGGGTGTGCTAAACGTCGTGAGAAAGGATGATTTTTCTTCAAGTTTCACACTCCAATATGCGTGCGTGATGTCCAGTAACGAAAAGTGCGTAGCATTTGCCAGTCGAGACGTCACGTCATCCAAAGTAGGCATTGGGTAGTGAGGTCGTCTTATTGCATCGTTTAATGCTTTCGGGTCTAGACAAATTCGAAGTTTGCCGGTCTTGGGTTTTTCCACTATGACGAGTGAATTTACCCAGTCAGTCGGTTCTGAGACTTTAGTTATAATTTTGCCAGACTCCATGCGTAGGAGTTCGTCTTTTAAACGGTTGCGTAACGCATCTGGGACACGTCTTGGTGCATTGACTACAGGTATAGCGTTAGCTTTTAAATGCAACTCTGCTTTCCCTGGAATAACTCCAATTCCCTTAAACAGTTCCCCAAATTCAAGCATGATCAATTGTTTGTCTAATTTCGATGTAATCTTGGAATTTTCCACAGAGTATGTTAAGGTCACAAGACCAAGGTCAACAGATGCTTGGAGGCTCAAGAGGGGAGGAGCGGAACTATCCACAATGTAACAAAAGTGTTTCCGTTTCCCTCTGTTTATACTTCAGGGTCAACTTGACCATTCCTTTCACAGGAAGGGCGTTTCCTGAGGTAAGTCGGTTATCAGGGGTTTCTAAGGGACATTTTATATTTAGTTTTCTGAAATGGCACAGGGGTAGAACTACTACTGCGCTACCAGTATCTATCTTGAATTTGATAGGGGTAAGGGACGGGCCAACGAAAAGGTTTACAAATGCACGATCAGGTAGAGAAGCAAAATTGTTTACCATATCAATGTGTTGGTCTCCATTTAAATCCATGTGTGACATATTGTGAGACTCACACAAATTATTATCAATAGCATTAACTGATCTTCTGGATCTACACATTTTCGCGAAATGGTTTGTTTTCCCACAAAAGTTGCAAAGTTTTCCTTTTGCAGGACATGTACTGCTTCTGTCATGTTTTCTACCACAATTAGTGCATGTCTTTTTCTGCCTGTGTGATATCGTCTCGGAATGTCCCTTATTTTGAATCTTCCTGCCATTTCTGTTCCCGGTTGTGACGTTGTGAATGTCCTGCTCAGCCATAGACGTCAATTGTCGCTGTGAATATTCAAATGATTGGGAAATTTGTATTGTTTTGTCCAATGTTAATTGTGCTCCTTCGTTTATGAGCTTTTCCCGTATTTGAGCACTATTAGTCCCAAAAACTATCCTGTCGCGGATCATCGCTTCATGGTCGGGAAAATCACAATCCTTGGCGGATATCTTTAATCGGGTGATGTACTCGTCTACCGTATCACCGTCTTGAACTTGATTGAAAAACTTGTATCTTGCAAAAATTGGATTAAGTTTCGGCTCGACGTGAGCTTGAAACTTCTGGTACAGCGTGTCCAATTTTTGTCTGTCTTCTTCTTCAATGTCCCATGTTGCATGTATATCTCTTCCCTTGTTTCCAACCCAGAGAAGGAGGTATGCGGTTTTCTCGGCTTCGCTTTTTCGTTTAAGCGGGCCTGCGAACATCAACTCTGCATGTCGCTTGAACTGCTTCCATTGTGCTGGCAAGTTACTGTCTGCCCAGTTCATACACAGAGGCGCGATTCCACTATAATCCATTGTGATGATTAATGAATTAAAATCCTAGTTCTGACACCATGTTTTGTTCTCTGTTTTGTGTGTATGAACTTATGTATGATGTGGTCAGCATCAATCACAAATGTGAGAGGCGCAATAGATAACTCAAAGAGGTAACGTGTTGTTGCTTTGGAGTTTAATCAATGACTGATAAGCCTTGCTGCGGACAGCGGTTAGTTTCATGTATAATCTATAAATAGATTGGTTGTTAGTAATCAGATTACGTTACAAATGTAACGTACACTTGTAGACACCAGGGGTAGGGTTCGTAGTCCGAGAAATCGAGAATACACCAAGCGTCTCGAATCTTTCACCAGCTGGAACAAAGATTTTCCACAGACCCCGATCAAACTTGCCGAGACGGGTTTCTAGTACACCGGTAACAATGGCAATGTCAATGTTTTATTCAAGACGTAAACTATACAGTTTCTTATTGAAATTCAAATACATGTGAACAATAATTTAAAGAACATGTAATATAGAACAAAATACCATCGTAATCACTTGTGAACTATCAATAAACAAATATATATACCATTGTCTTCGTTTTTTAACTAGCAACTGGAAGAGTAATTCCATATAGCGACATACATTATACAGCTAGACCCTGCATTGTAAAGGTCTCAATGGTGCGCATACTGCTTGCTCTTAACGCAAATACTTCCTTTTCCAAAGTTTATCTATAATTGATATTTAAAAGTGTTATGTCAGCTTTATTTGTTGTCAGTGTCTTTAAAAGGCTTTCTCTCTGGATACATATTTCGGTATTTGTTTTTGAATTAATGTATTCCACTGGTGAGGTGACACCACATTCAAGCTGATATCGATTTATATAAAATATTGTGGCTATTGATTCCCAACATATAATGTTTTAAATCATCGGATACATTTGGAGGATTCGTTCAAAAAGGGCAAGTCACAAATGTCCTTTTTTAGAATGGTCTTTTAAAAGGACCACTTCACAGCATGGAATGTTATTCCTTTTAAAACAAGATATCTTTTGTCAATAAAACGAAATCACATATAACTTAAGTAGCAGAAAACTAGATTGTTGATACACTTCTCGTCTCCCTTCATAACTGTGCAGTGGGAATAAAGTGCATTTGTGTTGCCGTTTAAACGGTTCATTTGCTAAACAATTATCTTTCTTTTATTTCTACCTTTGGTAAACAATTATCTTTCTTTTATTTCTACCTTTGGTAAACAATTATCTTTCTTTTTTTCTACCTTTGGTAAACAATTAGCGTTCTTTTATTTTTACCTTTTGCTAAACAATTATCTTTCTTTTATTTCTAACTTTGGTAAACAATTATCTTTCTTTATTTCTACCTTTGGTAAACAATCATCTTTCTTTTATTTCTACCTTTGGTAAACAATTATTTTTCTTTTATTTCTACCCTTTGATAAATAATTATTTTTCTTTTATTTCTACCCTTTGGTAAATAATTATCTTTCTTTTATTTCTACCCTTTGGTAAACAATTATCTTTATTTAATTTCTACCCTGTGAAATAACCGAAATTGATAAGAGTGTCTTTGACTTATATTATAAAACTGTCAAGACCCTAATCACGTGACACAAAGTTCGCCCGAGAGCAACCCATTACTATTTCTAAATAAATTGTTCAATCAAAGCACTGAAGGTCATGATGCTTGCTTCACCATTATTCAATAAAAATAGGCTTTCAAGCATCTTTCAAATGTAAATATTGAAAATGGTCATACATTAAGTGATGATTCTTACTTGAGTCACCTGTTTAACACTTGTTACTCGCACTACATATTCCGTTTATAGTATTGACTGCCTATTTCGTATATTCAGGTATTGGTGATACTGTCCGATGTTTTTACTGTGACGGCGGACTTCAGCAGTGGGAACCAAAGGTTGAACACGCTTTCTGGTTCCAGAACTGCCAATGTTGGGTTGGGTTGGGTTGGGTTCATTCATTCGTTTATTCATTCATCATTCATTCATTCATTCATTCATTCATTCATTCATTCATTCATTCATTCATTCATTCATTCATTCATTCATTCATTCATTCATTCATTCATTCATTCATTCATTCATTCATTCATTCATTCATTCATTCATTCATTCATTCATTCATTCATTCATTCATTCATTCGTTTATTCATTCATTTACTCATTCATTCATTCATTCATTCATTCATTCATTCATTCATTCATTCATTCATTCATTCATTCATTCATTCATTCATTCATTCATTCATTCATTCATTCATTCATTCACTCATTCATTCATTTATTCATTCATTCAGTCGTTCGTTAATTCATTCATTCATTCACTCACCAACCAGCCCATTCATTCAAATAATCATTCATTCATTCATTTACTCATTCATTTATTTACTCATTCATTCATTCCTTCCTTCCTTCATTCATTCATTTATTAATTTATTTATTTATTCGTTTATCTATTTATTCATTTATTTATTTTTTTATTCGTTCGTTCGTTCATTCATTCATCCATTTATTCATTCATTTATTCATTCATTTATTTATTTATTTATTTATTTATTTAATTATTTATTTATTCGTTTATCTATTTATTCATTTATTTATTTATTCATTCGTTCGTTCGTTCGTTCGTTCGTTCGTTCAGTCGAGTTTTCACGGGAATACCACTGACATACCTTCGGTGGTGTTCGCAAGTGGTATGAATGAATGGCTTAAGAAGGAGCATCGAAAGCTAAGGTCATTTAGCGCGCATTATGATGATGTGGATAAACGTATAATATTGAATTATGTACATTCTAAAATGTATTTGTTTTATTTGGAAGGCTTGGGAGAGTATATCGCTTTACTTGCAATGAACTGTTTATTTTTTTTAAATAAGTTTGATGACATGTCAAACTGTGCAACATAATCATTTATACCTCAGCAAGAACTACGTTGAATCTTAATGCTTTCAGGCGATTTTTTTTCTAAAATGGTCTGAATTCTTTTCTTGCACTAAAGCTTCTCTATAAGGTTTTAAGTGTAGGTAAAAGTGCTACCCTTGACTTTCCAATTGCTGTAGAGAGGGTATAATTTTAGGACACATTTTCTTCCTATAATAACCGCCGTCATCTGTTTCAGACAAGTTTCTTTTTCTCTAGCTGTAAAACACAACAATTAATTGTTATAAGGATGTGTTCTCATATCTTCTATTTTCAGGAAGATGTCATCAATATGAGTACACTATCAGGTAAATCTCTCAATATTTTGAAATCTTTATACTTATGCAAGGATATTAATTGTAAGTTATTGAAAACAAATAGTTTTAAAATTCCATCAGTACATTGTGCATATACATTATGTTAATCACATGTTTGTGTTCCCGTCTGTCTATTCATTCGGTCATCAACACCTCAGATGTATGGAAAATTCTCTTTAAACATGTGCTCGTCGATTGCCATTATTCTCTGTAATATGCAAGGAGATAGTATACATTTTTGATTGCCTTTTGCGTTGTGAAACAAAGACGAAAACATAGTTGTTTTTTTTTTTCGCAATTTGAATGTTTACTACTGTATTTTAAATGTTTACTATAGCATAACCTATGCTATGAGAGAGAACTATAGTTAATCTACACTTTGTACATTGCGCGATACTTATATCACACGTGAGTAAGCAAGCTATGTACAGATGTGATTGAGTCAAACGTCAATAACTGTATTTACAAAACCCTACAGAAAAAAAATAAAAGCAACCATTGTGTCTTTTTAATGTCAAAAATTTCCCTTATGGAACGAATATAAAACTAAATCATTCTAGCTCAATCTATTCAAATTTTCAGCCTGATAAGGCCTTCATCAGGAGAAACTTTATTTCGAACTACATTTTTGTTTATATGCTTAAACAGTATACATAAAATATTTATGAACGTCATTGTTTATATTCATGTCGAAAGATGACGTCATCGTAAACAATGACGTTAAACCTCTTTCTATTTACCGCGTAACGTCAAATAATGTCATACGACGTCGCGCATTAATCAGACTTCGTCTAAATCCACTATCCCATTACCTAAAAGATATACATATCATAATAAATTCATTCCAAAAACATGTCATGTTATAAATTTGCTTTTACATTTGTGATCGTATTGCATGGAATGTTTTAAACGGTTCGCCTTAATAAACACAAAAAGAAACGTTATCTATAGAGTGCCCTCTCTCTAAGAAGCAGGGTTTGTCAGATGGCTTTTTAAATATGTTTGCGTAGAAGAACATAATAAATACACCATAATGTTTTAACAACTGCTTTGTTTCATTATAAACTCTCTTTAGATGTTTTGAATACTACAACAGTGATATGTGGTAAGGGTAAACGTAATAAGATTCCTTACCCACATTCCCGAATTCGATCACCACTACTGGCTAATTATTTCAATCAGCAAAATCCCTGGGTAAGACATAATTTTTAGATCGAGTATTGGTTGATCATCAAAGAGGTATTATGGAAGAGCAAATTTCTACCGCAAAATGACTAACAAATTAATTATATCAACAAACACTAGTTATCATGTAAACTAATAAATTGAAATGGGATTGATTCATCATGTTCTATTTTATAATATTCGACAGGGGGAGTACACGAATGCCATAAACCGATTTTCTCACCAGTCGCACAAAGTGTGATAGAAGCTGGACTTTCAAAGCCGTCTGTTGAAATGGCAAAAGACGTCATGTCGCAACAAGGTAAAATAGTCAGTTATTTAACATCGCTTACAACAATTTAGTTTTTAATTTTAGTTACAGTGTCTCTTCGTTTGGTTCCATGTCTTCCTAATGGTAATACTCTTTTCTCACCAGTCGTACAAAGTGTGGTAGAAGCAGGACTTTCGTCATGAAGACGTCATGTCGCAACAAGGTAAAATAGTCAGTTGTTTAACATCGCTTACAACAATATTTCAGTTACAGTGTCTCTTCGTTTGGTTTCATGTCTTCCTAATGTTAATACTAGACACTTTTTCTATGATGCCAATGAAGCAATCAGTACTAGTTGTCATTTGTATGGAATCATGAGTTATCGAACCCACAAGCCAGTCCGACGCTTTAGAATAAGACCAAATATCTGTTTGCTTATACTTCCTTCAATACAGCCACACAGAGAAGGTTAAATACCCGGTTTGTAGCGCTACTAAACTCAAACTAATCACGCTCGATTCTCCTTCCTGGATACATAACCAGTACTTGCAGCGTTGTGTATCAATTAAATGTCAAAATGTTGACCCCACTACTCGTGACTTGAAACCACGACCCTTGTGTCACGCAGACGACACTCTCTTCTCTCTGCTAATGTCCTCTTCATTAGTTAGAGCAAGGGGCGTTAGGTCATAATTTGATTTTTTATGATACCAGGGACGAATACACTACAAATGTATCACAACTGACCATTGTTTGATCACATGAATGTCCGTTACTTTTTTTCGCAACAATCTATATGTCAACAGATCTCAATTCAGCATTAAGTTCTTCAGTTCTTAGCATAAAGTTATTAGAAAAACGCTAACCTGATGAATGTTCAACATAAAGAGATCTCGACAAATAGATGTCTGGACTATAAAGACAAAGAGATAAGGGAGAATTAATTCGGGGACGCATATTTATTTGGACTTATAGAGAAGTTCAACAATCAGAAGTCCGAGGAATTCCCAATGAAAAACACATTTGATGACTGACCCATCCAGTGGTCTGGATAGAAGGGCGTATTCATGGCCTTAAACACACAATAACTGAAAAACGGAAATAAACATCATAATGTGTTGGTGAGACGATTTTAATGAGAACCAACACTGAAGGGTTTAGAGAAGCAATAAAGCAGCGAGCTTGAAGAAAAACACCTCTTATCTGAACCCTGACATATCTTAATTTTTTTAATTCCAGACTCAACAGAAGACTTTCTATCAGAGAGACTATTACAACAGTATATTACTGTGTATACGGTGTGATGAGAGGAACTGCAACGTTCTATTTCTCCCGTGTTGACACCACAAAATGTGTGCGGAGTGCGCCGATGATGTGCAGACACGTCCGCTTTGCCAGAAACAGGCGGTGGAAAAAGTGAAAACATTCATGGCTTGACGCTGATATCAATATAGTCGATGTGAAATGTACTCGTTTCACTAAAGGGAGGTAAGCCAATCGGCATTAACAACAAATTTTTAATTAAAGTGATCAAAACCAGCATTTTTCGCTTTGGTCCAAGAAAAACGAATGCTGCATATCTCATCACGGACAAACAATTTCTAAAATTAACAGATCTTCATTTTATTTATTTTTTCGTCAAAATTTCTTATGATGTCCGGAAATCTCAAAACTTTTGGAACGGAGATGCATGACGTCATTGAAAGAGGCAATCTAAAGATCTATTCCATCGAATTCATGCGCTCCAAGATTTACTGAGAAAAACGTCACATTGCTACAAAAAAATGAACTTCTACAAATAGAATAATGTGATAAATGTGATATAAGATAGTAAATATGTGTGTGTTGAATAATGTACAAGGGTAATGCACTCATGTGCATCGATTTAGCATAAAGGCAAACATTTGCCGACGACGCACATATAAGTAAGTAAGTAAGTAAGTAAGTAAATTGTTTATTATAGTGACATGTGTTCAAGTAATATACAGTTGTAACAAAATAATTATAATTGCACCCGGCCTCATAGGCCTATAAGTCACTTAATCAAATGTAGATAGTCTATATACACAGAGCAGTCATTTAACTATGGTATATTTAAATATAATGGCGACGAGGAAATTGATTGATCCGAAACCAAAGACTTTTATATTTTTGATTGGTAAGCATTGATTTTGCATACTCTCTGCAAGCGTGCATGTACCACAATTGACAGGAGCATGCGACATCAATAGCTATATTTCAATGAAGCATTGTTGATGGACAAAATACTTAATTGTATCACATACAAAAATGAAATCATTATACAGGCTTATTTTAATTGACATGTGATAATGAAAGTTGAATTTAACTTATCTTATGCTTTTGCCTTTCGTCAGAAAGTACTCCTATGACATCAACGATATTTCTCGTCAAGTAACAAGCATCACCAGCCTGTAATAGGCTGCGGATGATTGTCCCTCGAAGAGAATAGACGGTGCCGATATGCGACTTTACACCACCACACTATATAATCAATGAGGGAGTACAACAAAGGGCTCTGTTCCAGAGGCCACCCCTCTCTTCATATAGATTTGAATAGCGAAGATCCCTCATAGAACTGAACGCATGAACCTTATATATTGCTATAGTCTCTTTCACTCTTTCGATAATTACTAACAGTGAGACCCTTGCCGAAACGAAATACAAGGGACTAGCCGTTTATAACAGATTTATATATATGTCGACGGGGGCGGAAGTGCATACACTTTGATTAAGCAGTATTAAAAAGCACACGACATTTCTTACACCAATTAGATAGGGTATCTAACATCTTCTGTAGGTCGATCTCTGAGGACGCGGTAAAAACAATGTCGTCTGCGTATAATAGAAGGGATATTTGTTCATCCCCTACCTTAACCCCAAGGTCAAGGTTATTGATTTCAGTTACAAGGTCATTTATAAATACTGCGAACATTGTCGGCGAAATACAGTTTCCCTGCTTTGTACCGATTGAGCATTGTAACCAGTCTGTTAGTCTATTGTTAACACGAACACATGATTCTGAACTCTCATATGTTGACTTTAATGAGTTGTATACTTTTCCATCGATCCCATACAATAAAAGTTTGTATAGAAGAAGATCCCTGTCGACAAAGTCAAACGCCTTTTTAAGATCGATAAACGCTGTGAAAACATTGGTATTATTTCGAATTATTCCATTCAACGTGAATATGTGGTCCTCGCACGCGAGTTCGACCTAAAACCATTTTGCTCGTCCGCAAGTAAATTGTTCTCCTCTAAGTGTGTCATAATCCGCTTGTTAATAACGGCACTATACAGTTTACTTACACACGACAGAAGACTGATCCCACGATAATTCAACGGGACACGCTTATCCGAGTTAGGGTCTTTTAAAAACAGGCAAATGACAGATTTCCTCTATAATGATGGAACTAAACTTGTATCAAAAATTAACTGAAACAGCGTGTGTAGAACAGCAATAACCGGCGGGAACTTCAGTGCAGCGTAGGGAATATTATCGAAGCCTGCGGCGGAGTTTGATTTTGCTGACATAATGACCTTAGCTATCTCCTCTAGCGAGAATGGCCTGTTTAACTGTTAGGGATAAACAATGGATCCAGCATGTTAAGTTCAAGGGATTGTTTATGGGATTTGGAACGCACATAATGATCATTGTCAAAATCACCCGACGTTTCACCGTTGTACAAATTGGCAAATTCTCGTTTCCATGTATCGTAAACACAGTGTTCATCAGACGATATTTGACCAGTTTCCCCATAAACTTCCAAAGGAATTGTAGAGGACTTTCGGGGCCCGAGATTGTTTATTTTCGACCAAAATTCATTAGGGTTGTTGGTAGCCATAAGTCTGGCGAAGTAGCTTATAAAACGAGTCTCTAGCACACTTATACACATGACGTTTTTGAGCTCGGATGTTGTTACTACCTTTGAACTTTAGAAAGTCTTTTTCCTTCTCAAGCATCGTAGACCAGTGATGCGAAAGTGTATCATTCCAGAAAGGCTTAGATACTTTCCGCCTTTTGTTCGTTCGTTTTAACGAACTATACTTAGGTACTGTAGACTCCAATTCGTTTAGTATTGAGTCGCACAACTTTGAATACACTGAGTCGATGTTCGCCTGCGTATCCCGACAAAGCTCTATTGACCTGATCAGCTCGTGTAAGGCTCGTGTTGCGAGTTCACTAGACATGAAGTCGTTTGGTATTTTCCTCATTTTATACCTTGAGTCCGCACACGGGTAGCTGTTAATCGATTGATCAGTCTCGAGATGACTCGTGCTGCTAACATGAAATCGAGCCGTTAAAACAGCATGGTCTGGTATTCGTGACCTATTCCCAATAAGACCATGTAAATTGTGCTGATCAATTATCGAGTGTATCTGATGTTCATTGAAATCACAACACTGGTTCAACATATCGTGTGGCACACAAAAATAGTCTACAACCGATTTCCCTTTTGTTGAAACTGAAGTAAAATCGTCATTTTTCGACCTTCCATTTAGTACACAGAACCGGAATTCATTTAGAAATTCTATGAATTCATAGCCATGTTGGCTTTTAACAAAATCTATAGTGATTCGATTTGGGATACTATCAACGTCCGATAGCACATCTTGAAGATTACCGATTCTAGAATTAATATCGCCAGATATAAACATGTAATCACATTCGTTGTACATATATATCAACGCTAAAAGATGGGCAAAAAATCCTTGGGCGTCACGCCCCCAAACAGAGTTCTCAGGTGGTAAATAGCATGTAAATAAAAGAATAGTGGTACATGTTGAAAGACTCGTCAGCATCAATGCCAAAATACCGTCATAAGTCTTGTCAACGATTTCAACATTATAGTCATTAATGATATCGTCTTTTATTAAAAGTCCAACCCCACCGGATCCTTTTTGAGCACGAATGTGTGTTTCACGTCTGTTGTGACCAAACCACTTAAATCCGTCAATATCAATACCATTATGATTGGTTAAATGCGATTCATTTATAGAAACGATGTCACAGTTGACTCCCTTTATGATTTCGTGTCGTAGGTTATGATTCTGAGATGTCCATCCACAAACGTTTAAATGGGCTAAAGAGATTAGACTTTGAGACCGGGTTGTTTTCTAATTCGCATTGTTCCGCCCAGGGTTGTTATTGACGTGTTTCTCTTTGATCCTCCCATTAGAATCCACGAACAAGTTATGACATTCTGGAAGTTTTCGGAGATACATTCTGGAGTTTAACTCGATAAGTCTTTCAGCGTGCGACTTACTACTTTTGATATGGATATCCTTGTAGTCCGAGTGGTTGCGTAACTCCGATTTGTTTCTAAGGACTTTGATTTTTTCCTCTCTGCTTGAAAAACTGATTTTAACCAGTCCCGGTCTGCTATGGGATCGACCCGGGAGTCGACATGCGTCTGAGATGGTAGCGTTGGAGACCACATCTTCACATAAAGAATTAATCAATAACTTGGCCTTTTCCATAATGCATTCCCTCCGAGTAACCCAACCCATTTGTTATTACTGTGAGTTCAGGGTCGTCTAGTGGGTTACTCTTATGTATGGAATTTGGGCCCGACTCTGTGCTGATAACGGTACTCTCCACGTTCACCATACGAGACTGGAGATCGTGAACACTTTTCAACAAGTCATCAATACGAGACGTTTCTCTTTTTAATTCTGAGGCAATATCAACATTTAAAGATTTTATCTTACTGTCTATATCAGCTATAAGACTTGAACGTAACATATCAATTTTCTTCTCCAAAGACTTTCGAAGACCATCTTGATTAGCCTTGACCTCTTCCACTGCCTTAAGAACCAAATCCATTTTTGAGGACATGTCTCGTCCATCTTTGGTGTTGGACGACGCCATCTTAGAATGGGGCGCATACGGGGGTTCTTCAATCAGAGAAGATGTGGGATTCGTACCCGAGACTGATGCTTTTAGAACTGGAGACTGGAAGACTTGTGCGTCAGTATTCGAGCAACTTGTATCTGACAGAATACTCGTTGATTGGGAAATTATATTCGCAGTGTCTGCTAAAGAAATACCTCCATTTGATTGATTTGCGCTATCCCCACTGGATCCCTCTTTTGTTTGTTTCCTTTGTTTACCACTTTTAGCGTTCAAATCCGACTCACTACTCTTTTTTCTTTTATTTCTTCCCATGAGAGCAATTTCCGGCACATATAATAATCCAGATGGGTTCAAAGTATGTTCATAGTTTCACAAATGTACACTTAATCCTCACAATATGTCCAAAACTTTCACAATATGAGAGCTTATTTTATTTTGCGAAGAGTGAGAAAAATTGTGACCGCCATATATGTCAGCTTTGCAAGAAGCAGGTTGTTCAAAATTGAAATAATCATGGCTTGACGCTCATCTCAACATAGTGAATAGGAAACGACGATTGGTTTTAATTGAAGGGAGATAAGTCAATAGACGTTGATGGCATTTTTGGGGGAATATAAAAGGCCGACCAAATTCAACACTTTTCTCTTCCGTTCAAGCAATGGAAAGTTGCATGTCCATTCATAATACAAATACTCAAATAACAGATCTTGATTATTTTTGTTTGAATTATTTATCGTTTATGCATTTACACGTTAAATTCTGTCGTCACAGAAAAGTATAGCTCCTACAATAAATGACATGTAAAAATTCTGACGATACTTCTTTAACTTTATATGCCTAGTTCAACCATTGTTATTGGCAGTTTGTTCTATTCTAGACGGTCACAATTAATCCTCTGATGTTTGTCGTACGTCAAGCATTAGGTCAAGCGGTATGTCCCAACGTTAATGTTGTTTGTGGTCTTCGGTCCCTTGATACATTCAGTAACGAAGATTCTTCCTTTATGACTATCGTTTCGATTGAACAAACCAAAAGATCAATTTTCTCGTCAAATATATCAGCAGGTAGTCAAATGTAAATCGAGTGTAAAGTACAATATAAAATATACAAACATGCATCATTTGTATCAGCTTTAACTGTATACCCGACAGCTATCATTTGACAACGCTGAGAAGCTAGCTTCAAACGGAGACCCTTTTGACGTAATCCAATTTGGGTTTATTGAAGCCATGATGGTCCTCGATTTCATTTCAATATAGCCGTTGAGATATTTCATATCAGATATTTCATATCAATTATGTTTATTCTATGAAATTATTTCTTTCATAAATTGTCATGGTACGCCATTCACTTTTTCCTTTGGCTTTAGGACATGTTCTTAGTCTTTACATTTAATAATCACAAGAAAGGTACCAAACTTCTACGTTGGCAGTGAAAACTTCACCGAGAATCAGTTATTTGTGGTATATAAATGAATTCTCCCTTCATGTTAGGCTTCCTGCATAAGAGGACCATCCAATAAAATATAACGGACATGCTTTGTCATTTGCAGATTATCTAAATGTTAGTTTTGGCTTTTAGCCTTAAGACATGTACCTGTATGTCTTAATCTTCTGAAGTATTGCCTTACTGCATATGGGGCATACTTCGACGTTTGTAGAGCATTCTGTACACATCGTCAGGTGACCGCAGGGTAAAAACAGCGCATTACGTTCTCTTTCATCGCACTGGACGCAAATAAGGCGGCTTCGCAAGTACTCTCGTTCCTCCAAAAGACCCTCCTTCGTAGCCTCTATAATAAATTATATAAATGGAGTTGGGATCAGTCGTGCAGAATTAAATGTAAATTAAGATTCGGCCGAAAGGTTTACCATTGTGTATCAAAGGGTAAAGAAATATATTAGAGACTCGTACTAGAACATCATACTCAAACTCCTCTTGAGGCATGTGAGCACTGTATGTGCCTTTAACCAATTATGTTTTATTGGGCGAGTGTGTGAATCTTTTGGAATGTTATAGAAACTAGGTTTAAAAAGAGGGCAACCGTGTTTTTCCCGCGATGGAAAATCACAATATACTGAACTAATACTGACTGTTATTTTTTTAGGGTAAAGGTGTGTTAAAACAGTATTCAAGGTATATCCATGCGTTCATCACAGCTATCCATTGCTCCTTGTGAATCTCAAGTAATCCTGATTTGTTTTCCAAACATGCTGACTGCTTTCCCACACGAAAACCTATATTGATATAATTACCATTGAACTTTGGAAACTTGAGGGAGGAGGGTCTTGGGTTGTCAGTATGAAGCTCTTCCCCTTTGTCTTGCTTGTCCAGTAAAATATTTATCATATTATCAGCGGTCAAGGGTATATCTGTAAGTATTATTGTACATGTCAAGACAGACACCAGTATACACATGGATAGCATTTTAAAAGAACACATTATGCTAAAAGCTTGCATACGTTTCAAATAAACATTCCCTCTTGATTTCAAAATGAGAGAAGCAATATTGTAAAGTAAAAATCATTAAAATTATCTCTCCGAGACGCTTTCAATGACGTGTACCATTGTAACTTTTTCCTTTTGCTTAAGATGTTTTCTGTGCATATTGATTTTGACTTACTCAAATATTTACCTAAAGGCGTTTTTCTAACCGATATCTTGAGCCTCGTTCAAGAAAGAATATGTCTTAAAACAAATGTTGTCAGGAATATTGTGAAAGATGTTGATAAGAGATTAAAACAAACAAAGTACATTTAATGACAAATTTGATACGGCGCATAATAATGTGTTGTTATGGCTATTACACTTAAGTACACTTTAATTCTACTATGGTGACATCGTTCCAATAAAACGTAAACTTGCCTGATAACAGGCCGAGGTTACGTTCCATGGAACGAATGCAAAGAGTTTTACCAAATTTTCTGTTATACTGTATCATTTTACAATTTGAAATATTAAGTTGATAACGTTGTGCCCAAAGTAGAATTCGTTCCTAACAAACGGACTCACCATTGGCCAAAACGCTCTCAACAACTATGATACAGACACGTCATAGTTGTTACGTATCAAAGAGAGAGTATATAAAACATAATTATAAATTATGCATGTTCAAAGCTTATTCATAAGTCCCACTCTATCCAACTCCTGAACCCTTTTTTCTGTAGCATAATATACATACATAGCCAAATTTCTTATAGTGACTGCGTCCTTATTAGACATAAGGATATTAAATTTGTTAGAATTTGGAAATAAATAAATTTCTTTGCAATGTACCTTTTTCGTAGGTCTATATAAAGAGGAAAGCTGCCATAACAACATCTATTTTTAGATTCTCAATGACATTTCATTTCACGTTTCAAGTTGTCTCATGCGTGAACAAGCACCATGGATTAAAGCTTGGCGATGCTTACTCTTTGCTTTGCACTCATCAATGGCTATTGACACGGCCTTTCTGGAAAACCCAAGTTCCATCACTTTCCTCGCTGCATCAGAGTATAACGGATAAACTGAGTCCACGGGAACTTCATCATTGTCTTCAGGGTTCTCCTATAAACCGGAGGTTGTAATTGCATGATAACGTTGCAATGTTTCATGGCGAATTTACCACCCTTAATTAAGAATAACTTACTTAACTGACACATCCACAGTTTGGGATTTAAGAAGAACGTTTTACAAAATGGGAAATTATTCCTTTTATCATAAGTGATGTATTTGTTTTCAACCATAATGAGGAAAAAAATAGTTTCAAGATCCTCGTCTGCTCATCATTTGTGTATGGGGTATATAACAACTGTTACAGTGTTATTTAAGTACAAATCGTGATGGTACACCAAACTATCAAAGCATGCAATCAATCCTTTCCTCCACTGCAATCAAACGCATTCTGTATGGACAAAAATATGATCAGATATTGAATAAAAAGGGTCACGTAACATGACTTCAACCTAACAATGTAATGAACTATGTGTTTTTGAAAATATCAGTGTGCTTCAAGAACCAGGGACAACGTTTACAGCAATTTTCTGAACCTATGCGCATCGGTAGTCGGGTTTCGAGATCCAATTTTTCCATGCACGGGGCAGGCAGCTGACTTTAGAAAGTGAAGAAATTGATATGCGAATGAACATTGCCCAAAGGACAAGCATGAGCAATGAATCCATATGAGTACCAATAACAATATCAATCACAGCATTAAGGGAAACTGTGATAACACTAAGTCTATAAACTACTATTGTAAGTCGTTATCGGGTTCGGGGATCGTGGATAGGGAATCTTCTCATAGCACTCCCAATTCCATCATTCATGCTTACAAATAGTATGGCTTTATGCTCTTCTTAAATATTGTATTACTTAACAATACCAAAATGCTCGAATATCTTGATGTGATGTAAATAAATTCTAACTTTGGGGCTAAATTCCCGTTTTAACCAGTTTTTCGTTTTGTTTAAGCGTCAGCGTAATGCACCCGTTTTGGCCAGAACTACGTTTTGTTTGTATAGGCATGATCATAGTGTACCATTTAGAGCTAGTATTCGTATGCGGTTATATTGATATCCTCATAACTGAGTTTGTGATTGGGTGATGCTTCCGTACACACCTGAGTGTAATAAAACCGTGTTTTCTAAAGTATTTTGAGCTCGTGTTACTTCGTACTTGAACCTTAACCCTTACTTATAAATAAGACGTGTTCTTGACTTCGTTTTTTAAGCATTTATTATATCATTTGAACCACCGCTTGGATTGACTCGAAAACATAACTCAAACTTAAGTTTAACTAAAAAAACATTACTTAAAATTCTTTAATTTGAATACTTTGTATGTTTTTAAACGCAATTCCGGGCCCGTATTCACGAATGCAATTAAGTATTATATCTTGCTTAAACTCTAATTTTTTCCTCACGATATAAACGGGGTGCAGTGTTAGGTCACGGAAATACGCGATTAGTCACTATTATTGCCGACCCTGCAACCTATTGTCATGTGATGTGGAGAATCCTCTAGGTACAGCTATATCATTAAACGTAGATGATTCAGTTACACTTTAATTCCTTACTCCATTATACCTTCTTTTAACTCTTCTGTCGCAGACGACTTCAAACAACATAAAGACAAACAGACAAGCTGCTTATTATGAGAAATGTTTCTTACTGTCTCAGTGATTTTCAATTTTCCTTTTAACATTTTAAACAAATTGTATATCCTCTGATGTAATGTGTTGTCTACTGTTCCTTTCGTATTCATCTAATCACAGAATAGGCATTTGCAGAAAATTAATTAATAAGACAATCTAAAGTACAAGTTTTCTTACGTCGTCTTCACCGTTAACCGTTGCGGCCTGAATAAGTCGAATGTACTCTTCTCCTTTAACCCGTATCACATGGGGACATTCAGGGAACCAGCGCGCATGCTCTACCCAGGGTTGATCCCTCGCATCCAATCTCTGTAGACCGCCATCACAGGCATAGCAGCGCACCACGTCCCGTAACCCTGGATAGTTTAGAGGAGCGATTTGCATTGCATATATGTATGTACATGAGATTATAATTCGTTAGAAGTCTGGTAGTTATTTATTCTCCTTTTGAGTGAACCCATAAGAAACAGAGCGGTTCATTATATACCTGGGTGTTATTTGTTCTCATTTTGAGTGGACGTTTAAGCAATAGAGCGGAATCATGATCATTACAAGTACATGTATAAGTGTTACTAGTTCTTATTGCGGTTGAAAGCCCATAATCACATTCTTTAGATGATTAACAAGTGTTAAATTTTCCAATGACTCCCGTTATAATTTTCTTTGCGCTGTATACATATAAATTGTTCCTATTGGAAGACCTCCCATTGAAATGATTTGACCTGAATTTACAATGTCATAATTTTTCTTTCCATGTATAAATGCTTTCGGGTGGGCGTTTATAAGCCCAACACCAAAATGACAGGATATAAGAATTTCGATTAACTTAACTTAGTTTTCACACCTCCCGTTTTTATAGGGGCTAGAATATCTAAATACAACTCTGATTGAAATCGTCAAAAGATATGGTTTGACAAGTATCACTTTTAACAGATGATGTAATATCAGATAAGACCTATGATCGAGGCTACAAATACCCGTGTGAAAGAAGCCTGCTTCTGCTAGCATTTCCGGTGTTTGTACGTGATTCCTAGGCCAAGCATGGAACGAGGCTATCCGAACCGGATACGGTTCGAATGCTGGGTGTCGGATCGTCGCTGGGGAACCATATTTAGGAATACTTGGTGTGATCCTATCGCCAACTGTAATTATGATAGTCAAACTTAAATAGGATAGATGTGGCACAAAGTCGTCACATGACGTTATCGAGAATCAATATTATGGATTGTGATACATTACCGATGAAAACAAGGTAAATGAAAAAAAAGATGTTTTAAACCATAGCAGCACTGTTCCTCGTCCCTTCAATGTCCTAATATAAAAAACATTTTCGCTGTAATTCATAAAAGTATTGCTAACTTACCCTGAGCCTCATAAATTCTTTTCTGAAAAGAAAATAATAATAGAACATGTATTTTCAGTGGTTTATGTGATAAGAAGAAACACAAGTTATATATCTTTAGCTTCCAAAACAACATTCGAATAGAGGGGTTTTGCAACTAGGCTATGATTAAAAGATTTCTTTCGAATGTAATCGACTAAATCCACTTACATTAGAAAAGTCTAAAGGTTAATGTGACCATAGTAGAACTTGTTCATTACGAGCATTTTGTTACTGTGATTTCTGCCCGATATTACATGACAAATACGACTCGTAGTATTCTTAAACGTAATTATACTCGTCTGTTACTGGACTTAGAATAAAACTGCACATGAAGGAAAATATAAAAAGGATATTCACATAATTTTCAGAATATGACGTAATAGTAATCGTATGTGTTTGTAATTATGTGTTTGGTTGTGGTTTGGTCGATGTATTGATGGTATATTAACTTTGAAGTTTTCAAGTCTTGTCTCTATTAACTGTTTAATTTTAGATAAAACAGGAGCCGTTGCCTTTGATTCAAATAAGAGTGTCGGATAGTATGTCAAATTGCCAACTTGAAAAAGAATGTCTATTTTAACCCACTCAGAGTTTCTGATAATATGACAAGTTGAAGAGAATGTCTATTTTGACCCACTCAGAGTGTTGGCTAATATGTTTTCGCTTTTTGCTTGGTCCATTTATTGCTTGGTGTATTGATAGGCAAGTGTAGGAATATAGTGCTCAAGTACTGCGTCTTCACTGAAAGTTGTAGGCTATAATTTGTATATCTTACGTATCATACATATGTGTTTAATGTACACACTAAGATAAAACAATGCCTACCCTGCAAACGCTGAGAAGGTTTGGATCGACGGTTCTTGTTATATGTTCACAGTTGGGTGAATATCTCAAATGAACAAAAAGCGCGTCATCATCAGCGGACCATTCCTTTATCCCCAATCCGCAAAAATAACACCGACAGAGGTCTAAACGGCCTGAAATTCAAATATGTGAAGACTATTCGATATAAGCGTAATGTTTCAAAACGGTCTTAAATGTTAGCAACAGTATGTCGTTTGATATAGCAATATCAATGGTATATTTGAAAAATGACCTAAAACGGTGTAAAAAGATTATAATTATATTTAATTTGGTATAACACTAACAGTGGTACGTTTAGAAAAAGCCTGAAACACAAATATGAATACACTTTTTGATAAAAGCGAAACTCTACTAAACGGTCTGAAAAGAATAAACAACAATGTGCCATTTGGTATAACAATAGCAGCAGAATATAGAATAATGGTTTGACCCACAAATATGAAAAAAACTCTTCGATGAAAGCGAAACGTTGCAAAACGGTTTTGAAAAGTATAAACACAAACAATTTGGTTTTACAATAACAGTGGTATATCTAAAATGGCCTGAAGGACAAATAACAATTAAGAGCATCTTTTTTGCCCTTTCCAAATTCTAAGAGGTCCCGTCAAGATGTGTTTTCAATAAACCTGAAGTAATCCCGTGAGACTAATAAGTTATGCGAATAAGTAATGCGTATGCAAACTTACTCTTTACCAATTGAAAACGGTTAATAATACCTGTATAGAAAAACCCTTGTTCCGCCAATCTATCCGTGTCTTGGATACCATCACCGTGGGGCCATATTGTTGACCCAGGACTGTGTCGGAAGGTTCTTTTTCGCGCGTCTGAATTCACAAAGTCCTGGTACCTGGCGTGTGACGTATCAGGTAACTGTGTGCTTGGTTCCCGCACAGTCTGATTGCGCCGCATGGTTCCCTGTTCTGTAAAAGAGGACAGGGATGTTGCAATCGCTGCCCCGGTACAACTTGGACCCTGCAATTATTCATAACAAAATGAAACATTAGAAACCGCATTGAGCATCAAGTGTTAAGGTATGTATAGTATTTTTAAACCACGAAGGACATACATGAATCTTTTTGGTTGAATAGTTTTCATTCATTATAGCATGTCAAAATGATAAAACTTTACAATAGTAAATTGAAGAAGGGACATTTAAAACATATTAGAAAATTGTACTGTTGAATGACTGTGGGTCATCTTGCCTTTCAGTGTTAAATAAATCCGATGGAATGCCGTAATATTACAAAAACCTTTGTTGAAAAACGAATTAAACAGAATGAAACAAATCATACCGTTGGGTTAATGCCGCTGACAAGATGTTCAATAGAAGTTTCCCGGTTTGAGGAGTTGTCGTACGTAGCTTGTGCATTGGCTGGATCGAGCAGGTAAAGCAGAACTACCATTAACTACTTTATTCATCATTTGCATTGATAACGGAGTTTGACTTTTTTCCTGTTTTGGACGGATGATTACTTTTTTGAGTAGATAGGATCCAAGGTATGTAAGTCTCATAGGAAACATTTTCTTCAACTCGTGTAGAACAATCTCCGTTTTATCACCCTGGAGTAAAGGTTTACAAATAGACGATTCTCATATTTGGATCTTAACTATTGTGTTCTGTTTTTGCGTATCTTCAAGACAAATTATATCCTGTACAAACAATTCATTAACTAAATTGTACAGTACCCATTCATGTCTAGCATTCTTTTTTTCAGAACGCATGTTGGTGTGTTTTCGGGAATTGGTTGCCGACAAGTTTGCTCCTTTTTAGGATTTTCTGGAGATACTTTAACACAGTGTTCGTGTTGGATTTTCTTTGGTCTCATATATTTTTGTTACCAGTCACAGCTTAAAAATTTGGGAAATCAGTCAAAGGTGCTTGTTCAGAGATATGAGAAAATTCCCTAAAATTGTGCAATGTCTTAGCTCCTATATGATAAGCTACTATAGAAATGCATTGGGGGCAAAACTAGTTTCTTTTTCAAAATTCTCCGGATGAAGTACTCCTTCAATAGCTACTTTGAACTGTATATCACACAACTATACAAACACTGTATTGTTTTAACGACATTTTATTTTGACTATCAAATTTTCTTCTTTGAACAAGCACCTTTAATACTTTCTTTCATCAACACTACAGTAAACCTTCTTACGCTGTCTTCATATTGATCTGTTTTGGCCTGGATAAGTTGAATGTACTCTTCCCCTTTAACCCGTATCACATGGGGACATTCAGGAAACCAGCGCGCATGCTCTACCCAGGGATCGTCCCATGCATGCCAATCGCTTAAGCCGCCACCACAAGCAAAACAGCGCACTACGTCAAATGAACCTGAAAAAGAAGAGGAGAGTCATGGTTGTAATATTCTTGACATATATTAACGATTCCTTTAGGTGAATCCGTTGGAATCGGAGTAAAAACATGTTTACCATATTACTGATTGTAATTTACTCTCCTTATGAGAGGAACTTGATAAATTAAAGCAGAGTTTTATTCGTTATATTTCAGGTTGTTGTAGATCCTCTCTTTGAGTGGATCCTTAAAATTTAAAGGAGAATTCTATTAGTGACATTACGGGAAGATGTTTATTCTGCTTTTGAGTGAACCCTTACGAAATATGGGATATGTTCATTTCGTTACAGCGCTGGAAGTTATTTGTTCTCCCTTTTAGTGAACCATCAATGTAAAAGGAGAGTTGTATTCGTTAAGTTTCTGAAGAGAGTTTAGTCCGTTTTATTCCGCAGGGCTTCAGATAGTTTTTGACTCACATCGGTACGGTACCTGTCGAAATGAGATTGATCCGTAAATACTATTTTCAGTCAGTAAAGTGATGTTCTCACTGTCCCTCGACAGAATCCACTTATATAGCTGCCTTATTCCTTCACCTCATAGACAACGTCATATTGTTGTATAATGTTACAGATTTACACATGATTTACGATTTAACTAAATGTGCATTCACGTTAACTTAAAGATTCATCGTTTTCCATTAGTCTTGCTTTATTGTGTAACTTTTATTTAAAAAGCTAACATTTTACTTAAGTATCGAATCCTACAAACATTAGGTAGACCATTGACGGGAGATCCTGATGAGATAATTACTACAAAAACAGTCTTATCAGGGTATACATGTATTCTCTTTGCAAGAGCTGATACGACAATATTGGTAGTTTAATTGATATTTAAAAAAAAAACGAAACAGTATTGGGTGCACATTTGTCAATTCGTTTAAATTCGTTTTTGGTAAACGTTTAAGAAATAGTAATCATCCTTTGGAGTAAACCCTTAATAAATGGAGGAGAATAATATTCATTACATCCTGGTAGTTATTTACTATCCATTTTGGTAAACGTTTAAGAAATAGTAACCATCCTTTGGAGTAAACCCTTAAGAATTGGAGGATAATCTAATTCCTCACATTCCTTACAGATAGGCCTATTTGCTCTCCTCTCAAGTAAACCCTTAATGTAGTGCCACTGCATGACTTCCCGCGGTTTACGCACAATATGATCTGCTATGTACGATACGTTATTTACGATATTCGATAGGGCGGCTGTCTTACCTGTCTTACTGTACGTATAGAGGGAAACCTTATTCAATACATTCTTGAAAGTGATTCTCTTTTTTAGTTTAAAATCAGCCTGTCAATTTGTAATTTGCTAATTATGTCACTAAGTTGATGTTACATTCGTTTCTCAAACCGTCCATGAATTTCCAAAATGTTATTGGTTCTTTTTTAGCTCTTATGTTTATTCGATAAGCAACCCAAAAGAATAATATGATAAAAAGACCAGACTTTATATTTCCATCATTTCGTTTTTCATAAACAACTCTCTCAGATAGGTGTTTATAGACATATACAATTACATGTAAATACAAAGTGGCGATCGAATGAAATATAGACTGTTCGCCCTTTACCTTATAGGGAGTATGTTTGATATATCTAAATACAACATTTATCGTCAATTTTATATTTGTATCATTTTTGAACATTTTACAGATGAGATTACATGAGATAAGATCCAAATGAAAGAATATAACCCAAGGCCTGTTGAAATAGCATAACACACATAATCGAAATCCTAACATTAGACACTGAAATATGTTCGACAAATCAATTGTTAACCCTTTCTACCCATAGCCTAACCTCCTCACATTAATCACCCCTTAATACGCTTCTTTGATCACTGCAGCTTTAAAATGTTCAACTAATTATGGATGGAATTTACGTTTTGTAGTTTTTACCAGATATATTTGTGATTTAGTAATAATATCTTCTTGTGTCGATTTCTGACTAGTTAAGTTGTAATATCCGTCGTTTTTTTTTCATATAAAGCATGTATGAATGGATCTTTTCAACAAATAAAACATGATTGGGGTCTTTTGGGGGTTTTGACAAAAAAAAACCATAAATGTATTTTTTTCGGTTCGAATTCTGGGTTTCGGATCATTGCTGGGGAACCAGATTCTGATATATTTCGTGTGGTCAAACCGGCAACTATAAAGTATAGTAATCAAGTTCAAAAGCATACTGGCGATACATTATATATGTATAAGTATAATTAAAAACCAAATTTTCAAGAAAATATTATCCTAGCGTTATTTATTATCGATGATTCAAAGTGCTTTTTTCCCAGATTGTGCAGCACGCAATTTGATTTCATTGTTTAAATCCGAGTTATGACTTTGTCTAAAAAATAACGATTATCCTTTGAAAAACGAGAGGTGGTCACCTGATAAGAAAAGGCATGTGCGCCACACAGAAATACTGTCATTTATCTAAAACAACAATGCGAACATTTACAATGGGGAAATTATCAAATTTCAGTTGTCCCTGGTTTTGTAAAAAAAGGGAATTCAGCGTATTTCTATGTTAATTTTCAACTATTTCAGAACTCATGTAATTATAATGTAACCGAGCTTTAAATAAAGCAGTTTGGGTGATGAGACACTCGTGTCCCCATAAAGCAAATGGTGAAAAGTGAATCTTTGGTGTATAGACATCAAAACACTATTAAGATACTAGCCTGAATGATCCAGACGTTGATAATTCACTGTTTACAGTTACAGCTTGGATCTCCGAGTTATTTATATACATGGTTATAATGTATATATATTTGTCTAAGTTGTCATGTTATCCATATACAAACTTTCAATTTGAAACGGTAATTATAAATGTGAGACAGTCTCTTTAAATCGTTAAGTGATGGATAAATAGATAACCTTGCAAAAACAATAAAACATCGATCTTTTGCAAGTACATAGATTGAAAAACATTTCCAATGAACACATTTGGATTCATACATTGCAATTGGAAAAATATGCGTGTTTTAATCCATAGTAAATAATGTTCTTTGGTCGATCTTTGTCCTTCGTATCAACACCTTTTACTTTAATTCGCTAAAGCTTTGCTAAGTTACCTTTAGCAAAAAATAAATTCTCGGAAAAGAAAAAAGAATAGAATACATTTTTCAGTTACTTATGAGATTAGAAGAAAAACTTCTAAAAACGGATAATCATGAACTGCAAAGGTACTGCATCTTTGCTTATAAGTCTTTTCAGAAACACTTGTTATCTGCCCTTGAATTATACGAAATTCACAGTAACTTCCGGCTTCTAACTTCCGGGAATTAACAGAAAACAGATGACATCGAAACGAAGAAAAACCGCATGTGTTTGAACAAATCCGTCGAATTTTCGATATTATTGTGTTAAAGAAAACTTGTAAAAAGTGATATATATAAAAGCAAGGTCATTTACCATGTTCCGTTTCTTTTAAGTCTAAAAATACATTATCCACTCGAATGAGTTACAATAACAAAAGGACAATCCGATGAAAACCAAAGTCCACTTTAAGTTTGGATTTAGCAGGTGAACGATCGTATATTTAAACGTGTGATAGTGATAATACTAATGCCATCTTTCTGTGTGGTTACCAACTTCATTTCGGAATGTCTGTATTTTTATTTTTGTCCAGACATCGTCTTTATGTCTGCATTTCTGACACATCCACGTCACATAAGCAACAAACAAGTATTTGATTTGTATGTTTAAATTTTGTATCAGATTCCAAGCAACATGATAAATGTTCACAATAACCCCCGATTTATGTTGATACTCAGTGACGAGACAACTGATCATGGTCATGGTGCCATTCATCGTAAGATAATAGGAAAAAACAATAATAAATTAAGATTGTCTTCGAAAGGAAATCGGATTCCTTTTGTTACGACGTTTTTTAAGCATCTTTGCAATTTTTTTTTACAAAATTGTGTAAACGAAACTGGAAAGGTGTGGTCAACAGGAAGAGCTATTTTAAAAATGTTTAGCAAAAAATGAAACTCACTGAACAAATGACTTGACACCATCATACAAAAGCACTTAATAAGTTGTGTTTGAATGGAAGTGTTGGAAAGTGTTCTAAAGGAGTTGAAATAGCAAGTGTCAAATTATAGTTGTTAACAAGTGGGCATAGAAGAAGCTTGCAACAGAAAACCCTTAAACACTTGTCCTATGTTATCTAGGTATAATAGATAGAGACAGCCACAACAACACTGTGAAGGACCGACCCCGTCATTGTGTATCCACATAGCCAGCCGGTTGACGGTCATTTCGTAAAAAAAGCCTTTAAAGCGGCGTCGAATTAAAAAATGGCGGGCTATTGAAAGTCGTGACTTATTTGGTTAACGACTTTCATTTACAGTGCTCATAGAGGTTGTTAACTTTTACAGGGGATACTTTGCGGTTAAAAGTTACCGGCTAGTGTTATACAAACGCGTATCGCGTTTGAACCAGGCGATTAATCCGCGGTAATATTAAACCACGGGTAAAATGTTTATACAAATGGCTGCAGAACGTTCATACTGATTTGAGTCAAGAATACGCGTCAACATAATTTTATCATTATTGAAAACGGCTTTAAACTAACGAGAACAAAAATGAAAAGCCGAGAAACTGTACTTGCTATTCCATAACACGATTCATCCCTTCTATAAAAACATTTATTCATTGAAGGGTAAGTGTATATTTAAATAAACAAAATAGCTAAAATTATCACCTTTACAGTGTCTCCCGCAGGTTTTCAACACTGTCTCAGATCCGCTGTCTATGTGTATATTTATTGTATATTTATGTGATGAGCAGTTTTCAACATAATTGATAGTTATGCATAGCTGCGGCAATCTGAGTCTTTTACTGAAAACAGTCTGACATGGGGGCATTGCCTTTTGCCTTTTTCGTAATTTTACTGAATTTCAACAACACCCTTGTAAATAGGTTATATAACTAACATTTTGTTAAACGAAATTGACATATGAAACCAAACATGTGAACAATCAAAACACTTACCATTTGATATTCCGTTAACTGTTTCAGTGTACACTTCATAGAACTATCAAGACTTCAGACTGTGATATTAACCACATCAGCAAACAATAATAAAATGATCTAATAAACGTAGGCCTGAAATCATGGGATCCCACAAATCGAAAACGAGTAATCATGGGATCCCACAAATCGGAAACGAGTTGGATGCCTATTTATCACCTGTTAAGTATTTCAAGGCGGTTTTTAACGCTGCCTCAGTTTCGATGTCTATGTGTATGTTTACTTTATATGCATGTGGTGAGCTGTTTTCAACATAAATCAAAGTTATACAGCGCTGCAGCAGTCTGAGTATTTCTACAGAATGCTACTCAATGTGACATCACATTATAGGCCTAACTGTTCGCTTTATCTTTGGTATATAAATAGGCATTTAGCCTGACCATGTTTTATTTATAGAAATAGAGAAATATAAAGTATACCCATGCAATAGTGGACGTGTGTGGGGGCAGATTATGTAGCGTATTAATGGCTAAGTCTTTTCTTATCTATACTAGTATATCGCAGATAAATCAGATGTTGTGATGACCCTCGATATAAGATTAAGAGAGGATACCAATTGTGTGATATTTTAACGTTTTAAACGTTGTGTCAACAGATTTCGCCGGGTTATATATTGTTTTGCAGGAGTTCACCAGTATAATGGTAGGTTTCGAACGTGTCTTGGCTAAAAGCAATACATGATGGAGATCGAACCAGGGATCCACGGGTTACCAGCAAATCAGCTTCATCCCTGGATCACGCATCTTTGATGATGGGACAATTCTACTATAGCTTTATCAACTAGATCCTACGCAGCTTAGTGGCATGCTCCGCCTCTTTGAAAGGTCAGAGACCAGTGTAACTCAACGATTACTTTTTTAGACTATAAGCCTTGTCGATTATTAGAATCGAGAGCGTTACCAAACCATTAAAATATTATGATGTTTAAGGTATTCCACCCTAATGGCGATAAATCAGAATAACAAAGTTAAAAATTTAGCAGAACAACTGCCGTTCAAAAATCAAGATTCATTTCAGGAAAATATTTTTATGGATTTAATTATTATTTACCTCTTTATATTCGTGTAATCTTAATTTCAAAGTAAAGATTGATAATTGAGGTGAGGTAATTACTATGGATTTTTCTAACATAACTCATTGATATTCATTATGTAAATATAAGTTCAAAATTAGACACATTCCGAAAAGTGGCTTAGTGAATGCATTTAAATCGATAAATATTTTCATGATTTACAGTTCAATGTATTCTCTAACCAAAGCAATTTCAAGTTTAACATCAGGAGTGGAGTACTTTAACCGATTACCAAACAAACACTATGTTTAACCACTTTGTTGTAGACGACTCTGGTATACATTGAGAGAAAAGAGAAGTTGTTTATAACGAGCATTTTTTCCCTTTCCCACAATGTTTCTGCCCTATTGAAAGATTATTTTCCAATTTCATCACATTGTGAAATGTCGTCAACAGACTCTTTTCATTTGGTACAGTCGAAAATTTTGCATTTGGTAAAGGGTTAAATATTTTACGGGCATTTTATCCGGAGTGGGACCAAAAAGTCCAAAGCGGTCTGCTCTATTTTGGAGGGGGCTTATTGCTCTTTAATGCTTAAACGGTTTTCTGGCGTATGGTTGCTTTTTAAATATGCACGGTTGTTTGAAAATTGTGAAGGGAAGTAACGTTAATGAAACATTCACTACACACACAAGGTAACTGAAGAACGTGTACGTATAATTGGACGATACTGATTAATATAGTATGTTACCATACGTTGCACCATACAACTGTAGCTGATTCAATCCGCATGTTTTATATTTAAATTTATCGTATCTATTTCCCGTAGCCTAGTACAAGTGTATCCAGGCAAGCCGTTACGATTTTCTCCACTTTGTATAAACTATTTCAAAAAGAGGAGATGCACAAAATATATCATAAAAAGGATGAAACAAATAAAACCAAAAGTTGCATCGAGGTTGGTTAAAGTAACTTGTCCGTTGTATTTTAGATGTTTTTGATACACCAAAAAGATTCCGTACTCTTGATCTTTAACGAAGAAAATAATATGCATCGTCTCCATGCTGACTTACGGAATGCCGATGGTTCTACTCACCTTGACCAGCCCTTGTGGGCAGTTGAGTATGGGGTCTTCCTCCATCATTAAGAGTCGGGCATCGCTACATAACTGAAATAATGTTGATGTGATGTAAAACCCATATATAAAAAAAATCGTCTCCATGACACCGCCATGGAGGCCGTACACGCATTGCTTTCTTAGCAAATTTTTTTCTCTTTCCAAATCATTCTTTTTCAACTGTTATCCCCTTATTGCCATATAGTAGAGATGTTTTTCCAAAATTACCGGAACATTAATTAATCAATAATTTAACAAATACAGTGTACATAAGAAAGAATTCTTGATAATTACAATATGTAAATACCTGCCAAGGGAATGGCCGAATCTAATTTGGTAGGACTTGTGGCCAAACCCTTTTGCCTTATTACTCGTTTATTTTATTGAATGTACATGTATATTTTGTAAAATGTTATGGCAATAAAATATGTTTAAAGTAAAGCAAAATTCCGTAACTTACGAATCTCTCACGCGATTAACTGTTAGCCACGAATGATGTATCGGAATTTACCGAAGGTTTCCGATCTAATCTAAACAGGTGAGTAAGCACTGGAGGAAATCACTGGTATCCTCTATATGTATTCAACCCATTACCAAACAATAACGACAATAACGACATTTAACCACTCTGCTGCACACAACTCTGGAAAACATTTAGGGAAAAGGGGAAATTGCTCGTGACGAGCAATTGTTCCTTTCCCTAAAATGTTTTCTGCCCTATCAGAAGATTATTTTCCAATTTCATTACAATTTGAAATGTTGCCTGCAAACTCTTTTAGTTTTAGACAGTCGAACATTTGTGTTTGGTAAAGGGTAAACAGATATGCAACGTACAATAGAGAACGATACATCTGCGTTTGTCCATTCCCCCATAAGTAGGGGAAAAATGTTTTCTTTAAAAGTGTTTGATTATAGATGTCAGCAAATTTGGCGGGTTTGGATTGTTCTTCTTTAAAACTGCAGAAGAGGTGTTGTGTCAAATGAAAACACTGAATAAAAGTAATTGATTGCAAAAATGAACCGTTTTTAATTCTTTGAACTGTGGAAAAAGTGAATTGACGTAAATTTGATTTAATTTTTTTTTTTAGATTTATCGCATTTAAACTGTACACATTTAGATAAATGGACGCTCGCTGAATAAACTATGCTTTCAATAGAATATTAAACATCAAAGAAAAAACTGTTTTGTTTCAACGTCATCTTATTCTGACTTTCAAATTTTATATTATGTTAAAAAACACATTAAAACTATTGCATAGAAATCATCTAAATGATATTTTGCTTAATCATGAGCATTTTCTATCTTTGTAAATTTATATTTATGCCAGAGGAGCATATGTCAAGGGGGAATTTAGATATACTCCAATGAGCACTTTTTTGCTTTTTTTATAATGCTCTGAAGTTGTACCGAATTAGCTACTCGTTTGCGACGCATTTGTTAGATATACCTAAAAGTGATCATGCTACACAATGTATTAGATACTATTTCAATATTCTGTACATGACTAATACAAAATAAACGTCTAATATTACTGTTTCTGCATTAAAACCGAAATATTAAATTTATGAAACGACGTTTCTACTCCAAATCCCGTCAAAATAGGCGTATCAATAACAAAAATAGTGTACTGTTTCAACCATTGTGTTAGCCTATAGAATTTTACGACACATTTGTCACTTCTTATCCAAAGAAGGATACCAAAAATAGTAATACAGATTGCTTACGTCAATTCACAATCATTCTACAGCGTGATATTGCATACATGTAAGCTTTTTTATAATCTAACTCGATGTTGTTTAAAGCTATTTTTTTTTAATAGAAATACCATTCAAATTCTTAAAACCTAATACAATTGCCAATTGTAATACATTCTTATTGAAAGGTAATTTAACGGATCTATCATTTGTTTTATTGAAAATGAGACTCTATGTTCGATTGTTTTCAACTTTTCAGACATTTGGAACAATGAGTGAAAATGTTGTGATTAAGTTTCCATTAAAAATGTATCGTGTAAATAACATTTATATAGGGACCATATGGTAATGTGTTGGATAAAAGTGTAGGATGATATATTTAATTTTTTTTTTCAAACTCGCATATCTCATCTTTTTTTTTATTCTATACAATGTTTATTTAAAATACAAAAATATGCAACAATGCTATGTATTTTTAGAAACTTTTAACCGCTGACTTTCATTTTTGCTCCTTTCTCTTCAAGCGCAAACACAAAAAGAGTACTGCTCAATATGAGTTATGACCTTCATTCTAAACATTGTTCTTTGATGACAAAACTTCAAATACTTATATGTGTGCATGGTGTCGCTATAGCACAAGCATTTTCTTCTAAATCTCAACCGAAAACGAAATTTAAGAAAGAGAAAAAGAAATTGGTGTCTTGGCACAGGCTTATAAAATTGAAAAAAAAGTATATTATGGTCTCATGATAGCTTTAACAATCACGTTAGTAGGAGCAATCTATGACTATAATGGTATAAGACAAAATACCCTCTTGCTCTTGAAGTCAATATCTTAAATTTGAATGTCCCCGATATGATCCAAAAGAAGCATCTATTCGTGAGCTGTCAATGTATTGAAAATAAATCCATAAAAGTAGCTACTTTAAGCATAACTAATTAAGAAGGAGTCAATTTATCTAGGTATATACAGTTAATACGCAGTAGATCCCCCAAAACGACGTCACGCTTTTGAATAATAATACATGTTAATTCACTGTATGCACACTTCAATGAATTAAAAGAAAGATTGTTTGTTTCCAATGACTTTTCTATAGTGTGTATCATATAACATGACAACTGTTGTGATGTTTTGAAGAAATCCATTTTCTAACATCTGTAAACAGGTACCTTAAATGTATAATAAACACCTCTTATCATAAGTCACAAACAACTTATCTATCGTTTTCCCCTTTTTGTAAAGAAACCCACCTTTTACAACTTAACTGCCTATGATACATATGTTTATGCACGACAATTGTTCATCAACAATCATTTAATAAAGATTTTAAATAATAATTGCAATTACATTTATGTATAAAAAAAACAAGTTTTTTTTCACTAGTTGATCGTACGAAATAACTCAATATAAAATGTTTGTATTACTAAAAGTGAAGTGTTCTGTAATTGAATGTCCGTTATAGTCAACATAAGCATGTCTGTGGTGTTAAGTGTAGTGTATAATTACAATCAGTAAAAGCATACCGTCTGGATTGTATACGTAAAGTTCATAATAGCTTTCGTATATATCAATGATGACAAAAACGATACTTACTTATCAAAAGTTCATGAAACTGTTAGCGAAAATGTCAAAAGGTTCTACAAAAACAATAGCCTGGAGGCCTGGCCCATGCATACCCGCATTAAGGCCAGGTGTCAGAGAATGTATTGTCGCTTCTGATTGGATAACGGCTTATGGTTGATAGTATGGGAAGCAAAATGGCGTTTGAATTGTGCATTTACCCTATTTAATCCTTATCATTTTACCCCTTTTCCATCCCTAATTTATGGTAACATTTACTCTATTCTTATAAATTAATTGCAATTTAATGGAATTGGTTCATTACGTTTCATTTTTAATCAATTCATTGTTGAATTTAAACATCAGGATTTAAAATACCATTTAAAATAAACATTTTTTCTAAAATAATAAAAGGTTTTATTATAGTTGTTCTCTCTAAATGAATAGTACCAAATCAGGTTTTTTATTGAAACAACCCAATAACATATATTTTTCTGATTAGATTCAATGACACATTAAAGGAGAGGGTAAAAGGTTTCAGCACACTTATCTCTGGTCAACAATCAAGAACTCAATTAACAGGCAATAAAGAAAACGTTTTGGTATATCAAGGAAACAGCATCTGTGTTTATTCCCTTTATGCAGTCATACGTTAAATGGTCAAGGAAAAATAAAAGAAGAACCTGATTTTTCTTTCAGATTATCAATTAAAATGCAAGCTTCACAACAAATTCAAACATTTTTTTCGTTTTGACATCATCAGTTCTAATCGAATCAGTTTTTAAGCTGTGCTCAAACACAAATTAAATACTTAAGATAAGAGCCCAATATTTTCCCACATTCATGGCAATCAAATTATAAGATAAGTTTTCGCTTGGGAAATTAAAAATCGCAAGTCTGTTTGGATATTCCTGACCGTTTCTGGTACTCTATATTCCTTTTAATGCAATATTGTCAATGACTATATATAAAACTAGACAAAAGGTCTACACTTGGAGTTGATCATTTGACACTTTTTTAATATAAACTATAAAAGAAGATTTTTAGGCAATACCTTTGGCTTTGGAAGGGTGTTGTGGTAAGTATGGTCATTGGAAGTAATCGTTGATACCAATTTGGGCGAAATGTATACGGCATTTGACTGGAATTTAACTCTTCGAAACCACTGTCGTCTAGAAGTGAACTTGTTTGCTAAAATAGGTTTGTTATATGGTAAAACACGACGCAAAAAGTTTGATTTTTCCATACTTGTGTAACAAACACAATTTGGGTAATTTGCGCAGTGTAGTGCAATTGAGTTCGATTACAAAACACAACGATATAAAAAACAATAAAAACACTCAACACGTCTTCATCTCAAAAGGATCCAGCGCTAAGTAGGGTGTCTAAATAGGTACATTTTCTCGTCAATCAGCTATACTCTTAATCGATGCGCATGCGCAGTCGATTTTGTTTCATTTGGAATACCTCGGCATAACCAAACACTATTGTGTTCGGCAAACTTTCTCTGACACCTGGCCCTAGTTCGCGGTATATGAACGGGCCAGGCTCCAGGCTAAAAAAACAAGAGGCCTTGTTTTTAAGAAGTGACCACATTAGCTACAAACGCCAACCACAGCCTCAACTTCCTATAAAAGTATAGGCCTTATGTTTAGGTTACTACGTCAGTTTTTGACATGTAGCAAGTGTTTCCTCTTCTCTGTGTTCTGATATCTTATTTCTATTTCCACCAAGGAAGAAAGTTCCTTCAAAAAATTGTAAAGTTGTGCCAAAATTGCAATTTACCAAGTTTATTTGACAAATATTGTCAAATCGTTTAAACTATTTTCCAAAGGACCAAGAGAAAGAACGGCTACAAACGATTATAGAAATGGGATTAATCTATGGCTATAATATTTTAAGACAAAAAACCCTTTTGCAATACTTAAACTCAATATTCCTTAGGGCATGTTCTACAGTTTTATAAATAGATAATCCTTTCATGGAATTTTCTAAAGTTTTGATATGTTACTAAGAATTCTATTTTGATTTCAAAAAAGAAAAGAAAAATGCAGGTCGACGAGTTAGTTTTTTTTGTAAAATGGCATTTTCCATGGTAACCATTTGGGGCAAAATTGTCAAAATGACCATTCCATCTTCAAAGATAATAAAATCATTTCTGGAAGGTTGATAAACACAAAATTCACGAATTCAAACATTCAATAGTTTATAATTCAAGGTTGTTTTGAGTTATTACAATCTGAACATTTTTGTTATCCAAATCAGTTTTTCAAATTATTGTCTACGGCAAAAAACAATAAAGATTGATATTAAAATAACAAAAAAATGAAGATATTTAAAAATTCCTTTCATAGAATTTTCTTATTTTTCAGTATGTGAAGTAAATTTTAATCTTGAACTACAAAATAAAACAAACGGGCCATAATGGCCCCAGAACCGCTCACCTGAGATTACCACCTATTTGAAAAATAGTTAAAAACATTGCTTTTACATTTTACACAGAGTTTCGTGTGCTTCTATGCATTGGCCATTTTTTCCCTATTTTACAAATTGGACACTCTATGCTTGATGTTAGACATTAAAATGGTACATGATTCTTATAATGCGGAAACTGAACGTTTTACTTTTACAGATTGTATGTATGAAGATCAGCCTGCACTTTTGTCCAGTATGCTCTATTGTTGCCATTTTGTGGTTATCATTTAGGCATATTTGGACATCCAAATTGATATTGATGTATTTTGTTTAAAATTCTACTACAATTACATATTGTGAAAACAAAAACGCGTTCAAAGTTCAACGCACCATGGCGGCCATGTTTTTCAAGATATCTGAAGAATTTCAACAATCTTTATAGAAGGGCCCATAAAGAACATTCCTTAGAAATAATTTCAAAATCTGACCAGTGGTTTGTGACAAGATCTTTTTAAGGTTTTTACCAAATATGGGCAGCCAATTTGGTCACATGACTCGTTTATTTGACAAATCTTTCTCTCCTCCAACTAGGGATGCTTCACATGAAATCCCATTGAAAATGGCCCAGAGGTTTGGAAAAAAAAGATATTTGTAAAGTTATAAATTTTAGTATTCATGTTTACAGTGAAAAAAACCCGAAACGCGTTCAAAGTTCAACGCACCCTGGCCGCTATGCTTTTTGAGATATCAAGATTCTTTGAACAACTTTTAAAAAGAGACACCAAAGAACATTCCTGTGAAATTATTTCGAAATCTGACTAGTGGTTTGTGACAAGAAGGTTTTTTTAAAATTGCTGAAATTCCGCCTTTTTCATGCTACGGCAACCAAAGTTCTGCATCGAATAAATTTCTTTAAACAACTTTTGAAGAACATCACCCAACGTACATCCTGTGAAGTTTGGTTAAGATTGGCTCAATGGTTTAGGAGAAGAAGATGATTAAAGAAATTGTTGACGGCGCACGGCGGACGACGCACGACGGACGACGGACGACAGACATTGGGTGATCACAAAAGCTGACCTTGAGCTTAAAAAAAATATATGTTGACGAGTTAGTTTTTCTGTAAAATGACAATTTCTATGGTAACTGTATTTGAAAAAAAGACATTTACAAAAACGACTAAAATAACTTTAAACTTGAAAAATAGACGCTGGGGGCTTAATAAAAATCATAAATATATAGTACTGTTAATAACCTTTTATAGTTTTATGGATGTCATGATTATTCTTGGAAAATAATTGCATACAGTAAACTTCATCCGAACAAAAACGTTTATCCAACTACTATGCAAGTACCTCTTCGGTAACAAATTATTATCTCCCTTGGCTGCGCAGATTTTGTGCACAGAAAAAACTACCGAGAACGTCCTTAATTTGAAAGTCCTCGAAATGATCCAAATAAGCTTCTAATTGTGAGCTGCTACTGTATTCAAATGTCGAAGAAACCCAATCACATCCCAAAGAAATGACCTTCAAATCAACAAAATACGACAATTCTTGTGTGATGAATGTGATATTTTTTTATATTTTTTTATGAATTCGAGTTAAAATATGTGCTATTGCATGTTGAAATAATACCTTTAGATACGATTTGTCCTTTCTCTTTTGAGGTAAAATGCCTCTTTTCATGTCATGTCATAATGATTAGCTTCATGTTGTCAAATATATTTCCTTACTGTTACCATTTCTCAGCTACACAATGAAACTAGCTTTAAATTTAGAATAAATCTTTATTCTGTTTCCTCTTATATCAGCAATTGAATTTCATGTTCGTAAAAGGAGGTAAACTTTAAATTAATAATCTAATATTCCATTCAAATCACTTCTCTCCTGTTACATAGATTTTTCATGTTACAGATGTTCCATACTGTTAAGTTTAATCCCCAGACTGTAGATAAATTATACAAAAAAAAGATTGAATTTAGGACATAAACCATGCTCATTTAAGATAACCTTTTCCCCACTGATTGATGAATTGTAACATTAAAATGAGAAAAGTGTCTTTTCATTCTTGAAGAATAACAACTTCCGGCTTTCATTTCATCGGATTTATGATGTATCAACACACCTTTCCAACAGAAATAGCCTCTCCTTCCCTAAAAGGGTTATCACAATTAAATGTGTCCAAAGTCAAATGAAAAAAGCTGTATAACGCTTGATGTTTCTAGTTACTCGTTTTAGTCTTAAACCGAAATACCAGCGAAATTAACCCTTTACGGTATATAGCGCCGTTCGCCGCCTTATCGATTACCGTATAGAACCCATTTCGCAGTTATACCTATTACCATATGAAACCTGTTTTGACGGAATCCCGGACATTTGCCCCCCCCCCCCCTCCCCCTGACATTTGCCACCCCGGACATTTGCCCCCTTTTTGGTATAGGGCGGACATTTGCCCCCTCGCCGCAATGTTGAAGGTGGACATTTGCCCCCTTATATTATTTTTTTCAATTTGCTTGGCCTGATCGTTTTAAGTTATATTTGAATTGAATGATATATGTCCGTATACCGTTTTTATGTTCTACCGATGACCGCATAGAACGCTTTTTGACCGCGGAAAAATTGATTCAACTTTAACCCTTAATTGCACACCATTAAACACACGTCATTTTCTCCGAATTTCATTTTCCTCTAAAATAACTATGTGTTCTTTCATTTCCGATGTTAAAATTTTGGGTCAAAGTTTGCTCTAGAGAGAATCTTTTGATAATGGTCTCACGACACCCTTCTGAAAATAACGCTATCAAATTGGGATGAAGGGAATTCAAATTACCAACCCAATAAATGAGAGGCCTTCAATATCCGGTCATAAAAGATCAAAACAATGCCGATTTGTAAAGACTCTATAAGGATTTCATGCAATTCTTTAAAAACTTAAAACATTTCTAAAAATACTATCCAATTAAAACGAGAGCATACGGCACGCGACCTGTAAAGGATGTTTATGACACGGAGCTATTGTTCAAAGTTTAAAAGCGATTGAAAATAAAGCCGTCGAATAATTGACGTAATAAAGACGGCTATTTTAAAATATTTAGCTAATTTTGATATTTCCGATCGCAGGTCAGACATTAATGTAGATTCAGAGCAGTTGATCGTTTTTAAATTAACCGTTTTACATGTTTTAGAAGGGCCAGGTTTAACTACTTTACGAAGCAATATTGCTTTGAAAAACATTCTTTTGTTCATTTTGGAAACGGTTTTAATGGGAATTGAAGAGAAACGATTCATCTTTGTTAAGAAATATGCAAAAACAAAGTATGTATCTTGAGGCATGAATGGTATGTTTCGTCAACAAGATTCCCTGCAATTGAAGACAAAACAGAAAAACAAATTAAGGATCTCTCAGGGAGAACACATAAGTCATTTTATTACTTTTGATTTTGTATAATTTACTTCATTATATACAGTTCCATTGTTTGTTCAATTTTCTACCCCTTAATCCTTATATGAATGTATCACTAAATAAAATAAAGAAAAAACTTAAAGGAAATTCTGTTCTCGTCGTCTTTTATTCTTTGAGAAAATGTATAAGATGAGCGTCAAATGCATTAATTTGATTAACAGTACCCCAATCAATAACAATTATCGGAGATAGTCCTGTGCAAATAGGTACCCAGGGTGACTGATTATGTATGCGTTAATGGTCTCCGATACTCGGATGGTTTATACCAAAGACCTAATAAACATGTTTTAGTAGTAGAGCAATAGTTTTTGTCTAACTCCTCGAAAACAAAAACAAAATATGGGTTGATTTAGACAAACTTTGATTCATTACACATATTTTTATCGACCAATTGAAGATCAAGGACTTTTATACATTTTTGTGATGTTGAGAGGCATTTAAATTCTCTTATCTGGTGTTGTTTTTTTTTTAAATCATTTGGTTGCATGCTTTAGTAGTAGAGCAATAGTTTTTGTCTAACTCCTCGGAAACAAAAACAAAATATGGGTTGATTTAGACAAACTTTGATTCATTACACATATTTTTATCGACCAGGGGAAGATCAAGGACTTTTATACATTTTTGTGATGTTGAGAGGCATTTTAATTCTCTTATCTGGTCTTGGTTTTTTGAAATCATATGGTTGCATGTTTTAGTTGTAGAGCAATAGTTTTTGTCTAACTCTTCGGAAACAAAAACAAAATATGGGTTGACTTAGACAAACTTGGATACATTACACATATTTTTATCGAACAAGGGAAGATCAAGAACTTTTTTTCATATTTTTGTGATGTTAAGAGGCATTTACATTCTCTTAACTGGTCTTGTTTGTTTTTTTCTAATTTGAATTTATTCTTAGTACTCTCTTATTGTATATAAACTGTATACGTGGAAGATGTAACGATGTGTTCTGTTTGGTTCAGCTGGAAATAATTGCCATGCAAAGAAAGTGTAAAATTTGCCGCTAATGACAGCATGTTTGTGTGTGCTGGAAGTGTATGACATCAACATGCTGCAAATCAAGAAATAAAAAGCAGGCTCGGGTACATATTTGTGCGCAGAAGTATATGGCTCTATCTGAAAAGACACTCTAAAAAGATCTAATACAAAATGTAATTCTAAAGTTAGCCTAGTCTTTGAAACGTCTGTTATCTTAACCTCCACGGGGATAACTCAAATTCTTAGTTGACAATAAAGTACAATAGTATGATGCAAGCTTCCTGTATATATATATCACTCGATAAACAATGGGCACGTTAACCCTTCTTTTTCAAATTATCTAGATTTTGATAAGGGAAAAAATGAAGTTTTCATTTATTGAAAACAATGGTTTATATGCTAAATATTTTCTTTCTACAAATTCGTACATTAATTATATCACTTGTAAGGTTGCTTTTTGAGGTTAGGTAGCCAAGTCTGTATCTCTTTAAAAAAAAAGTCACGCATACGTTCTTTCTTTTGCCAAGTTGTTTTAGAAATCTGACGACCGTTCACTGGAATGAGAATGTTTCACATGACCATGATCTACTTACAGACAATTTCTTATTGAAACAGAAATGATGAACTTTCTTCCTGAACGTTTATCTTTATTTGAAATTTTATCCGAACGATCATTTTTCATTTATAAATAGAAATACACACGCATTTATTTGTTTATATCTAGAAAACCTTTAGCTAGTTGTTGTTTGATAATATAATTCTAACATTGTTGATGATGATGATGATGCAGATGGTGATGCTGGTGGTATTGAGTACATTTTTCAAAGAAAATAGAATGTTCCCCATTACAAATTATTAATTCATAGAATAGTGTACATGATATGCCGCAAAAAAAGATAATTCCCATTTAGAGAACCATTTCACAAAAGTATAGATTTAAGCTAATATTTTAACAGTAAATTCTGCTTCTGAAATTTTCCTCCGTCATAAAATTTAGCTAAATATTTCAGTTTGACACAGTGCAATATTACAATAAGTTATAATCCCCGGTAAATATCACAGCAGGGCACCACAGCTGGTGGCCATCTGTTTAATAGTTTTTTGGGTCGGGAGGGTCAATAAAAGGGCTACCATAGCTGATCAGCGACGGCAGACGCTTTGATTAACAAAATAAAGCGTCTGTATTTACAGGAAGGCAAAATCTCGCGAAGAACGAGATGTCAACGCGAGAAAGAACGGTATTTTGGAGAGTTGCTTATCTCTGTTTATTAGGTCTTAGCCTAACTCGGATGATCCAAGATGTAACTGCGTGACAGCTTAGAGGCGCCCTGCGATAAAAACGCGTCAGTATTCCCCCTCTGTGTGTGAGGGGTCCAATCGGCGACGAGAAAAATTATGGGCACCAATGAGAAAAAAGGTAGGATTGACCAATAAGATTGCTTAATGCTTCCATTTCCGGTAATTTACAGAAAAAACAAAAACACTAACATTTGTAGACATATGATTGACGGGGACAAATGAATTCGTTTTAAACCAAAGCAGAGTCATTTGATGAAATCCATTGTCGAAGGAAAAGACACTTAAGTTTCAATTTTGATAAAGTATCTCTTACATGAAATAGGGTCATCTGTACCCGCGGACGACTCTGGAAAACATTGTGGGAAAAGGAGAAATTGCTCATGATGAGCAATTTCTCATTTTCCCGCATTTTTTTCTGCCCAATTAGAAGACTGTTTTTCAATTTCATCACTTTTTAAAATGTCGTCTACGAACTCTTTCAATTTGGGACAGTCGGAATTTGGTGTTTTGGAAAGGGTTTAAACAATGTCGTTGGTGTTGGTAAAAAGATAGTCACATCTTTTTATATGTGCGCTAAATAACTGTGGATTTTGATGTTCCATTAAAACAATAGCCCATTTATCACCAATCTAGTGATAATCAAAATCGGTCTGTCCGACTCATTCCATGCATGGAAGCATTGGGCAATACCTTTTCCCGTAGGCCTACCATTTTAGTTTTTAAAAATATTGAATCCAAAGGTAATCAGTTTTGTTAAGATTTCAACATTTAGTTACCCTTCTGTTCCCCAGTCAAGATCGTTACCATTCTAAAATTCAAACTGCAATAAAACACACAAACTATTCGATTAGGTAAAATGCAAACTTTTACTATATCAAGAAAGTAATCGATATTGTATTGGCAAAAAGGATTTGGTTTTGACGATTACTATTTCGCTGCAAACATAAATGATATTCAGAAGAAACTTGCTCTTATATCTGTAAATTTGATTATAGTAATATACTTAAAAAATAAAGTTCTATGACATATGAGTTTACTTTGAGGTCAAAACTATGCTGCTATTAACAAGATAAAGAGTAAGGCACGTGTTGTGTGATGTACGGCGGTGTCTGGATTAGTATCTGTGTGTGACGCGCGTCGCTCTCGTCTGGTCTAATAAAACTAGGCGTTTGATATTTAGACCAACGACCCGAAAGATGTACTATTCGATACTCCCCCTTTATAACATGTCCCAAAGTTTTTTATATAGCGTAGCTTTTGTTTTTGCTTTAGGGATTATTTGTTTAAAAGACATAGCTGTTATCTATATCTCTGTTTTCCATTCGCGCTCGCCCAACCTGCAAATAATATACTTTGAAATAGTTTCTAGATTTATAATTCAGATTAGACCCATAATGCCGATTTCTATAATCAAGAAAATACCGAATTGAGAGCCTACTTTCCTATAGAATCGACCATCAGAAATAATAGGCTAAAGGCTTCTTTTGTGGCAAAAGTTTCCATAAAAAAATTCTCTGATGGTTTGAGTGTTGTCTAGATTTTCGCTTAGAGTCACAAATATCTTCACATTAATGAATGAATATCTACGTATTCAATTGAAATCAACTGTTGCAATACTTTGGCAATTGAAAAAATTTACATGAGGGAAAGGGAATCTCGGTTTTAATGAAAATAGATCTATTCTACCAAACGAAAAGGAACCAATATTATATTCCCGCCAGAATTTACCTGTCATTTTAACTCCGCCCCTTTCTACAGATTTCCCAACATGCACTACCTCCAAAAATCGATATTCGCTTGACGCGCTTTTACATCGAATGCATCCAGACAGAGAGTGAAATATCTAGGTCTGGATCATTCGGACTAGTCTTAGCCTGGAGTCCTGGCCCATGCTAACCCGCATTCTAGTTCGCGGTATACGAACGGGCCAGGCTCCACCAGGCTAATTAGGTCTTTGTTTATACCTATGGTGTCACTGATAAGCCTTATCTCTCTACCTTAAAGGGTTTATATATATATATATATGTGTGAGTTTACTTCGCGATAATCTAATTTCGTAGACACATACACTTTCTCAAAAAATGGTTTCGATCAATGCTCATCGTCCATTACAATGTATATATATAAACAATTACATTTATCAACATATGTACATATAATTACACTATAATTGTACACGTG
>OX401418.1:14182535-14212535 GCA_947846245.1 Cerastoderma edule | reverse complement strand
ATACATGATAGGGGGGCTTTTGAACGGGGGGGCTTTTGAACGGGGGGCTTTTGAACGGGGGGCTTTTGATAGGGGGGGGCTTTTGATAGACACTCAACAGAACATATCGTTACATCTTCCACGTATACAGTTTATATACAATAAGAGAGTACTAAGAAATAATTCAAATTAAAACAAACAAAACAAGACCAGTTAAGAGAATTTAAATGCCTCTTAACATCACCAACATATGAAAAAAAGTTTTTGATCTTCAATTGGTCGATAAAAATATGTGTAATGAATCAAAGTTTGTCTAAATCAACCCATATTTTGTTTTTGTTTCCGAGGAGTTAGACAAAAACTATTGCTCTACTACTTAAACATGCAACCATATGATTTCAAAAAACCAAGATCAGATAAGAGAATTCAAATGCCTCTCATCATCACAAAAATGTATAAAAGTCCTTGATCTTCAATTGGTCGATAAAAATATGTGTAATAAATCAAAGTCTGTCTAAATCAACCCATATTTTGTTTTTGTTTTCGAGGAGTAAGACAAAAACTATTGCTCTACTACTAAAACATGCAACCATACGCTTTCAAAAACCCAAGACCAGATAAGAGAACTTAAATGCCTCTCAACATCACAAAAATGTATAAAAGTCCTTGATCTTCAATTGGTCGATAAAAATATGTGTAATGAATCAAAGTTTGTCTAAATCAACCCATATTTTGTTTTTGTTTCCGAGGAGTTATTCAAATACTCTACCATCCCATCCAATTCCAGACATATAGCACTTTCGGTTCTATTGATGATACACATTTTAAAACACGTGTTTCACCAGTGGTAAAAGGAAATCAATTGTCTCATATGCAATTATTAATAAAAACAACACACTAATAAAGGAATGTTAAAACTATCGAAAAATTAATAAAATAAACTTTAGTTTTCACACTTTATTCAACCTTCGTTTACATCGTCTAGCTGGCAGACACACTTCAGAGCCGACGAGATAAGGAAGTCTCGCATAGTCTCCCGAAATCTCATCCTCCACGAGATGATAAGGGAGTTCGGTCTTTACCTATGGGGAGTTGCTTATCTGTGTTTATAAGGTCTTTGGTTTAACTAGGACGTGTCTATAGAACAGTATCGTATACATGGTATATGACGCAATAATCATATTATGCCTTTTAAGAACGTGAATATCGGGAAGAAAACTGGGTTTGTCTAACAAGGCGTGTTACCTGAATACTAAAGGTAATTGACCTTACGACACTGAGCAGTTAACCAAGCCCACCAAACACAGGGGAGGTCACTCTAATTTTCTCCGACATTCCGAGTAGAATATAGAATACCGTCAGTGCACGAACTAGATCCTTGTCTGATGATTTCGGATAATCTTATTTGAAATCGGAGATATAACAAAATGAACACTTGCCTTTGTTGCTGGATGCTACGTACAAAGCGTGACAATTTGTAAAGAAGATGCTAAATTTGTGAGGGGTAGCATATACATAGTCAATAAGCTCTGTTATATGTGTCTTTGGCGTTAAAGGAGCAATTTACCCCAGAAGTGGGGTCCGATCGGCACCAAATACGATCGGTTCATAGTCCCACCAGACTCGGGTCTGATCGACATTGGTCCGTTCGGCACTGGTTCGACCGGACCTTCAAAATGACCGTATTACATGCTACTTCAAAACAATTATTATGAAATATTTGATCGTTTCGAACAAAATGACCTCATATTTTTGTTTAACGTTTTAAATTTTGATTCTACTAAAAAAGCGTATCCTGAATGATTCAAAATGCAGACCTACTAATTTCATCATGTTGAAAATGGTAAAGTGCTAGTCATGTTGCGATTCTGATGTAAGAACATGCTGATTACAACAATCCCTATTTTGTAGCCATTTAAGATGATAATAAAGCCATTTGAACATAACATTTTTTATACTACTCACTCGATTATTCTAACATTTGCTACTTGATTACGAACTAAGGTTCATTTTACCAAACGCAACATTTTCATCTGTCCCAAATGTAAAGAGTTTGCAGACCAAAATTCAATGAAAATGATTAAACATCCTTTGATACGGAAGAAAACATTTTCGGAAAATGAAAAATTGCTCGTTAAGTGCATTTCCTCCTTTTCTCACAATATTTTTCATAGTTGTCTGTAACAAAGTGGTCAAATGTCGTTTTTGTTTGATAAAGGGTTAACAAACTACGATTGTTACAAGGATTAAGGGATGTTTCGCTAAATAACACCAATCTGACACAACTGCACTTTATGGTCAAGTCACAAATTCTTTATTGTTTAGCCGATCGGCGGTCTTTGTAATCAACCATTAACCACCAAGGGTGTGTTTTACAACATATCAAAGCAATCATGTCTCCTCAAATTCTTTATTGTATCCGGATTAAGTTGCAACAAGGAGCTATGTGTTTGTCTTTTGTAATGGCTTTAAAATTTGGATACGATACAACGATCATAAATGATTGAAAGCGGATATTATCTACTTACTTGTCCATACATATATACAATACATATCGAAACATTCAGTTTAAATTACAGTGTCTCCTCCTGTACCAATCTGAACCCATCGGCTTTATCCAATGAAAACACCACTGAAATAATATTGTTTCCCGCGAGAATGACTTCACTTCACTTTCGTTTTAAAAATTTATCTTAAATGTGAAATCTAAAAAGTTGATTTAAGACACTACTTTATATGTCATTACTCATCATTTCGCCATTTCTTATGAGTTACCGATAAACAATTATTAAAAAGGATGGCCATCACGTCCATATACATTGAAAATGTGGACTCTGTGAAAATGTGTTATATGTCGGGGGCGATTTACCCGAAAAATTGTAACCCTACACTTATATCCGAGGTGTATTTCACACATCGGGGAAATACCCGGGTACTTCCGATTACTCCAGTACTATACAAGATATTCGGCCTTTACTTTTGACAGGTTCATTATGTTAGTACAGATGATACAGCGCCTTTTTTAAGACATGGCTTCCTGCCATATTCAAATTGTTCGACAAAGGGCTATATATATGAAGTTTTCAAACGGTTGGCAGCTATTCAATGACACAAGCTAAAATTCCAATATAGTAATTATTCACGACCTAGTATGGTAGGGAAGGATTTTCAGGCTAACCCTTTTATACAATAAACAATAATTATAAGAGTGCCTTATATCCACCACAGGGTAATGAAAAGGGTTGAGAAGTGTATCAATGGTCTAGTTTTATGTTACCTAACTGGTCTGTGATGTCGTTTAATCTTTAATATAGTACTCTTCTACTGGTGATGAACATTTGTATACGGGTACTTCATAGCCCAGATGGTTCAGATGGTCGATTATTTCTTTTCTTTATTTTTCTCTCTCTCATTTTCAGTCTCTACTAGATATGTTGGCTGATTATTAACATCAGATAATGTCAATGAGGTCTGTTTACACCTTTTGACTAGGTAAATATGAAAATAAGAATAATGAAAGGATGAAAGCTTTTTTATTACATTTTCTTTGTCCATGAAATTAATTCTACTTAGCCGTGTAATGAGCCATAAATTATCATTCAAGGATCACACGAGTATAAAACGTACTTATATGAGATAAAAAAACTACATCTTAAATCCTTTTAAGCTGCAAAGTGATGTAGAATATATGCATGTTTGTATTTATGAAATGAAACGATTTCACTCTTGATGAGTTGTGCAATATAAAAGAAAGGTAGTTGACCATTCTTAACGCGGGTTTGGTTTCTTGAAGGGTTTCTATGACAAGACAGCCCATGGCACTTGATTGATATTGCTGTACATTGTAAACAAAGACATTTGTTATGTAAAAGTCAAATCGTTGAAACGGCGTTAAACCCTTACCTATAAAAAAACTGAATCAACATCGGTATTAGATGGCTGACGACACGTGCGTCTATTCATCGTTATCTTGTAAAAGCAGACGACAGTTTGCTTCTCAAAGGATTTTGCAGGCAATAATATAATTTGAGAAAAAACGATACAATGGAATTCAAATAGATTTTCATTCCCCCGATAAAATATGTATTATTGTTAAATAGTCTTTTTGATCGAATGAGCAAATTATTTTTTTAAGTAATATTTTTACAATAAACACACGTAAAGAGGTCACCTTCCGTTTTTGGACGGGTCTTAAATGCAGGAAACCAAGATTGGGCGACCGATATGACTCACAATATCTACGCATTTCAAATTGTTGACCAATCAAATAACATCGTTTTTAGCACATGACTAAAATATGCACTCTGTAATGGTCAACATTGTCGGCTTATCCGAGGTAAACACTCGTCTGATTGGTATATCATTTTCTAACCGTGTACTTTACCACCTCTTTGGTAAATGAATATTTAAGGCGTAAAAACGTTTTATATTCATAAGGAATGCTTTTATATGATGCAACTGGTCAAAATGGTTAAGATGTTAGATATATGACCAAATTCTCGAGCAATAATTTCCCATTTCGTCCACAGAAGAGGGTCAAACCCCGTTTTTATGAAGGGTTTAAAACACGGGAAACCACGATTGTACGAGCGATAAGACGTACAATTTTCTACGCATTTTAAATTGTATGTAAACAAGGTCTACAAATTGTAATAAATCAGGCCTTAGGGTTTACGAATCAAATATCACCGTTTTTAACATGTGACTTAAAACTGCACTATATAAAGAGATTATCGGCTATGGAGAACCGAATATTCGTCTGCTTGGCGTATTGTTTTCTAACCGTCTACTTTACCATCTCTTTGGTAAATACATATTTACGTCGTAAATACGTTTTATACAAGGAATGCTTTTACATTAATCAACTGGTTCTTTTTTTAGTTCATGTGCTCAAAACGGTTAAAACATTGGATGCAAGGATATATGATATTAAATGGCATATTTCCTTTGATGACAGAGTTTAATTGGAAGGCGGATACTTTACATCGTTTTCTGTCACCTTTATTGATTTCTCAATTGTTCATTAATACTATCTAAACTGTATAAACTCTTAATGCGATGCCAATGGAGAGGAATCCTTAACAAAAGATCGCAACAAAACAATTCCGATTTCGTTCCGGGAACAATTTTCTTTTATCATATTTTTTTTCATCTCGCTACGAAAACATATTTCGATAGGGGATATTCAGTAAAGATCAGTCAAAAAGTAAAGATTATTTAGATGATTTGAAAAGTAATCTAATTGATCATTCCCTTTTTCCATTTATAGATTTAGGGATCGACTGGTTCGCACGGTGTATGTACGGCAACTGATGGTGCACGGTTGGTACGTTATTCGTAGCATACGTATTACACTGTAGGACGGGCCTCGGACATGAAATGTTCACAATATAAGGCTAGCTTACTTTTCATCTTTATATGATGTTAATCCCTTATTCAGTAATACCTCACTATATCGCATTTTACTATAGTCGAATGAAACACTTATTGTCCTCTGATTTTATTCTTTTTGTCATATTGCTTTCCTACAGCATGTATTCCTTTTGAACATTTTCCTTTGTCTGCTATTGGTTGCAAATCGGATCAATTCACTAAATCCATTTCTATAACTTATGCTCATTCGATTGAGAGTTGTTGCAGAAGTATACTGATTTAACTCGTCATTAGAGATTTTATATGACTTGTTCAAAATGTAAAGGAAATTCGTTGACAACATGCTTTCATCAAGCGGTTAACCCATATAATGCTGGGTAATTTGTAAAGATATATTTTTGTACCGTTCCAAAGTTTTGAATATCTGCCTAACTTCGATGACGAACGATACTCAGATTTGCAAACAGGTTCTAGCATAGGCTAGCCGCCAATTTACTTAAACCTGTTTGAATAAGCATGAAGACGATTACCTAACTATAAGAGTAAAATGAAGTTTGAGTCACATGTTGACGTCAGTTACGAAAATAACCATTCTTTACATCCTTATTCGTCATTTAGAAACTACTCATATCTAAGTTTTGTTGGATTTACTGGAGGTTTGATTAACTTACTTATTTGTTCTCTGTTCAGTTCTTAAATCTTCCATAAGTACGTTGTTTAATCACACAGACTAAAATCTGTAAATGTGAAATACGTTGACTACTGATCGGAAAACTTGATATCTTGCCATAAAACCAATTGCGCGATTCTCGTTCGAAAAAATGTGTATCAGACGACCTGTCAAAATAAATTGCCATTGTAGTATAAAGGGTTTATGTTTGAAAGAGTTATTCAAGTATAATGCACACATTTTTTCTCTCTTTTTTATCATGTATGTCGTAGCCTTTTTGTTAGGATATTGTAGCGTCTTAGTACATGTATCATATACCCGCGGAGAAGAGGTATATTCAATAATGATGTAACACTAATTTGATTAAAACTGATCGCTTAGTATAGGGGACCGCTTTGTGTTGAAGATAAATGGTTTGTGCTACCATCATATCGATGTGAGTAGTCAATCACGACCTTTATTTAGATGACAAGTCTATCAATCTGCAATCATGCCGAATTTTCATTACAAAATATGAGCCTATTTGAGACTAACACAAGCTCTTAAAAAGGTGTACCAATCACCTTTCATCCGACATCTAAAGGTAGCAATATTTAAATGTGCTTGTACATAGGCGTGATGAAATTTGGTTTAGTTAGAAATTGATTTCTTTAAAATTCCACAATAGCTGTAGTGATAATACGCAGTACAAACAAAAGCCATCGGAAGCAAATTCTCGTTTTTAATTATTTAAAGCGTTTAAAAAGTGATTAAACACGTATTTATAATCAATATTAAGCACGAAACGCTTTCTGTATACAAACATACTTAGATAAATTGACGCGTTCTGGATTAGATATGCCGCCAATAGCTACTTTAAATTGTAAGTCAAACATTAGTATAGCCACTATATTGTTTCAATGGCATTTTATTTCGACTAGCAAATTGTCTCTTCTTTGAACAAATAGCTTTAAGTGTCACTCTAGATACATCCTTTGAGGAGAATTTCTGCTTTAGGATCAGTCATCGTTTACAAAGGAGCAAAATGTTCCTCATTTGAACGAAAATGAACCAAGCTTATCAAATATGATCGATATATATTATGACACATAGAACGAAATGAATAGGGCTCTATCAAAGTTTACTAATATTTGTAAACGCTTAGTTACTATGCACCGTTGTTGGCACTGACGAAACCATAGATATTGTATACACGTCGTCTCTTGTTTTTTAAATTATCTTGTTTAAAACGATTAGATGGGAATAGGAAATTGTCATTAGACAAGTAAGTTGATAGTTATGATGGTATGCTTATTATGACCGAATATAGTAGACATTACAATCGAATTTGAACCAAACAGTGTGGCATATTATGTTATCAAATTATAAAACAAAAAGAGAGGCAAAAAATCCACGTTCAAAACCGAAAAGAAATGTTTAAATTCCATTGATTGGTAAGGGTTTTTAAGTTTCGTGTGTTTATATATAGGTCATATATCATACTTTTTGTACAAGCGTGTTATATACATGTATCTATAGGGACAGCTGCAGACATTCGTATGTATATGGTTGTATGTGTTAAATTGTATCGCACCATTTACATTTTCATTCAATTTGTATTGTTGATCGTCATGTTGGCAATGTTTAATAACATGTATTCTATTCTTGTATATCTATTTATTGAATTGTGTCAACAATGTAGGCCTTTCTAATGAGCTTATAACCCTAATGAAGTTAATAAACAAAATTATGACCCGATTCTGATGTGAAAAATCATTAACAGTGACAGAGTGTATTAATCTTTTTATACCAGATATACACTTATGAACCGTGACTTTAACGAACACTGAGCATGTATATAAACTCGATAACGTAAAGTTTAAAAGAAATTCTATTATTCGTAACAAGGCCTTTTTTGATCGTTAATAGTAAAGCCTGATGCGAAAGATTGATTGATCTATTCCTTAAATATGTGACCGTGTGACAGTTTCAGACTTAAAACAACAATGGTTCACACGAAAGGAATATGTTTCCTTTACAATATCAGGTAGAGACCATCGTGGCAAAAAGATGAATTTGCACGTTCGGGTTAACTGTTAACGTCGTGCGACAATCACTATCGAAAACGAAATAGATGGCTTACAACAGAATTAAAAACCAACCAAAATTCATATTAACGTATCTGTGTTAACCTTTGTGACCTTAGCCGTGAACTTCTTGTATCTAAATTCGTTGTCAGTCCTAATGTTCTAGATATTTTGCTCCTGTACGTGTACTCAGAAAGAATGCTTCTTGTAGATTGTGACTATAAGACGATTGTGATCTAATTGTGAGTGGTACATGTACAATTTGGTTTCCCAACAAATTCATGCACATACAAGAGAGAGAGAGAGAGAGAGAGAGAGAGAGAGAGAGAGAGAGAGAGAGAGAGAGAGAGAGAGAGAGAGAGAGAGAGAGAGAGAGAGAGAGAGAGAGAGAGAGAGAGAGACAGACAGACAGACAGACAGACAGACAGACAGACAGACAGACAGACAGACAGACAGACAGACAGACAGACAGACAGACAGACAGACAGACAGACAGACAGAGACAGACAGACAGACAGAGACAGACAGACAGACAGACAGACAGACAGACAGACAGACAGACAGACAGACAGACAGACAGACAGACAGACAGACAGACAGACAGACAGACAGACAGACAGACAGACAGACAGACAGACAGACAGACAGACAGACAGACAGACAGACAGACAGACAGACAGACAGACAGACAGACAGACAGACAGACAGACAGACAGACAGACAGACAGACAGACAGACAGACAGACAGAGAACAGACAGAGAACAGACAGAGAACAGACAGACAGACAGAGACAGACAGACGAGACAGAGACAGACAGAGACAGACAGAGACAGACAGACAGACAGACAGACAGACAGACAGACAGACAGAGACAGACAGACAGACAGACAGACAGACAGACAGACAGACAGACAGACAGACAGAGACAGACAGACAGACAGACAGACAGACAGACAGACAGACAGACAGACAGACAGACAGACAGACAGACAGACAGACAGACAGACAGACAGACAGACAGACAGAGACAGAGGCAGAGACAGAGATCACTTCCAAAAACTTAAGTAAGCAAGACACAGTATGATTCAAACCATGTTGCATTCATAGAGAGAGAACAGCGGGTGTACCACATATTCATCCTACACATATGATTTTCTCACAAAAATCTCAAAAAAAGTGTTGTGTGAGCAATACATGTTAAAAGGATTATTGAAACAATCACCAAAACTGTATAAATCAAAACAATTTTTATTCTATTTTCAAAGATGGAATTGTTATGCACATAAATATATACAGTTTAAAAACAAACTTCTTTCATTCGAAATTAAATATTTATTTGAAGCCTTTATCGATCAGTTTCGTCCAATTGTTGTCGGAGATCATTTCAATTTTGATCAATGGCCCATGTAGGTGGATGATATTATATATCTATTTGATATGTAAGTGATTTTAGACTCCTGGGTATCGTTTCACTAAACAGTTTAAGGTTAGGATAAGGCTAAGGGAAGAAGGCACATATACAGGGAATATGGAATTTTCATAATTCTGCGAATCATTTCTCAGTGAGAACTATAAGATTTGTTATTGCATTAAAACTGTAAAACTGTTTAGATTCTTGCCAAAAATGTAATAAAACATTACAATTGGACTTATAAGAGTTATGATCATTTTTCAGTCAGAGCTAAAAGCTGCCATTTATTTCCTCCGTCAATTGGTTTGTGTTGGTCAAGATGGATCATCCTTCTTAATTACTTACACCAACCCCCCCACCCCCGAACTTTTGTCCTAGGTTTTGAATATTCTAGCATCAAAATAAGGGTCGGTACTTGAAGAAAAACATGATGATCTACAGACTTCACTATGTGTCAAATGTACAAGTTTCATAAAAAATGATATATTTACAGTGACCAATTGATGATGATTCAAAACCATGACTTGTTTTACTATGGTAAAAATACAACTGTGTCACCATAGGCTGAATTACAACGAAATAGTTATTACTGTTTTTTACAAAACGGATACAAAGTTGAAATTAAAATCAAGCAAATAAGAATAAATCAAGAACACATAAGTTACTATTTAGTTCCAAGCATTGTACATGAAGGGGAGTACATCCAGGTTGTTTGCAAAACGAACGGACAATGGAATCAGTTTAAAGACTAGAAAAGTGTTCTGTATTAAAACTCATCATATGCAATATCACTCCATAATGAAGTTATAAGATATGAGATTAAATACTATAAGTTTCAAGATAAAAAAGTAAGTTCAATATATGATGAAATAGGCCATCTTTAAGTAAATAAAAATAACAATAAAAGATATGACACAAGACACAAAAAATCATTGCCATTACAGTTTACAGCTGTATCTTTTGAAATTGTGATATAAAAACAGAAACGATCATAAATACATATGAAAATACGTTATACTTAAAAATATAGAAAAACATGATACATATGTATAAATGGAGATAATAATAATTCAAAAGCACTATCTCGTGAGATGATACCTTACTCAACCAATTGTAAGAAATTATGTGGAGTATATACACATGGATTAGCTAATTACATACATAAGTCCCTGTAAGGTTTTAGGACATGGTTTGCAATAAATTCTTATCATAATTTTGTTGGAAAACAGAAATCGATACAAGGTTTATTTTTTGAAATTATGATAATGGGTTTTGGGGATGCATATGATTTGAAACAATGAGTCTTTTGGAAAACCATGGGTCCAGAATTTTCTTACATCAATTGGGAAAAGCCTAACTCAATGATTCAACTTTTTCTAACTACCTGGGTAAGAGACACTAATTTCATTTTTTGTCTCAAAAGAGAAAAAGGACCCTTTCTAAATAGGTAGGTGTTTAAAAGCATGAAAGTAAAAGCTTTACAAGTGATTCCAGTTATTGAGACAAATGTATGTCTTTATTTCCCAATGGGTCCTGTGGGATGAATAGGAAATGAAACAAAGGGTATTTTGAGATTTTAATGAGTAAACAATGCAAAACCCTTAGCAATAGTAATCTCTGTCGATATTTGTCACGGTTAGACTAAGAGGAAAACCCGGGGAAAACAGAACAGGCCTTAGTGAAACATTCTTTTCTTTATAGTTACTATAAACAAATAAAAAAAGACATGCAAATACTTTTCCACTACATAGGAATCACAAGAGGAACATTTTCTGTTCTCCTTTTGTAGACCCTCAAACCAAGGAAAATAACAACAACAGTCCTCATTCTAAGATTTGCTCGTTGTTTACGAAATTATCCCGTTTAAACGATTTGCAATATCTCCATCGCACATGCTCTATTCTATATATATTTGAATATTAATAAACGCTGTCAATAATCAAAGCTTTTGTTACTTGGGTAATATATGCTGTCATGTTATCGATAGAAGACAATTTATATGAAAAATGTAGAAAATCTTATCTGTGAGATGGTCGGAATAAATGGTGGTCGGGACGGATCTTGGTTTTTTAGGTTATACACGCTAGCGATTGGGTTTACCAGGTCCGAAAAAGGAAAACCTAAATGTGTTCGTAATATTAGTGTTACATGATGGGCATCTTGTAAAAGAAGTAGAACACTCCCAACAATAAACGGCATGGTAACACGGAATAAATAAGGTATTCGGCTGGTTTGCTTCACATCTGCGGCAGGTAAGCAGTGCCTTTAGGTCGTTTATATCTGAAACGAGAACAACAGCAAGAAAATGTCGGCAAACAAATGATCACTGATGAAGTCGTTTGTCTGCAACAACTGCGTTCACATTTACCTACATTCGATCAAATGGTCCATTAACCCTTTACCAACCGCTGAATTTTCGACCGTCCCAAATTGAAAGAGTTTGCAGACGACATTTCAAACTGTGACAAAATTGAAAAACAATCTTCTGATAGGGCAGAAAACATTGCGAGAAAAGGAGAAATTGCTCATTAGGAGCAAAATCTCATTTTCCCACAACGTTTTCCAGAGTTGTCTGCAACAAACTGGTCAAATGTTATTCAATATAGTATGAAAAAGGACACGCCTTTGACACATAAATACATGTACACATAGTCCATACAAGGTGGTGATCTGTTTAAGATCTTGACGACTTGTAGAGGAAAGGTATCTGCTATCTGATTAATTGGTTAATTGTTGGCAACAAATGAGATGCTTCCTCAACTTTATAAGAGCTCTAAAAATACCAGTAACAGCAGCATATAGAAAAACAGCATTTTCTGTTTTAGAATGAACACACTTGAAAGAAGGTTTTACTCTAAACGATTTTTACACATTTGACACCGGCAGTTTATAAACTGAATTTGCAAGTCGATTAATTTTGAAATAAAACATAGCGATTGTGTTAGATTTTTTGAATTATATTTACATTTACGAAAAATAGATATAATAAGAACCCCTTTGAGACAAGCACAGGTGATCTGTCTTACAATGAATGTAATTATACGCCTAATTTAACGTTTTGGTTGATCAAACGATCTTTCCTCACGTGTATTTTACAAAGATTGTGCTAGCGACGCTAAAGCAGCTCGTTCTCACATGAACAATCTAAAGTCCAAAATATCAAGTACGATATGCACGAAGTTAAGAGATTATATTGCTTGTACCTTGATCATCTTGACTCTGATCGCCACTATTACGATGACGTGGACTGGCATCTTGATTCACCTGTTAAGAAGAAAAAAGAGAGATTTTTGTTTTTCGTACATATCTGCTAATTTTAAGACCAAAATCAATAGGAAAGACTTCTCTGTATGTGGATCTAGGAGATTAAAGTCCTGCAAAAAAGCCCATTATTATTGTTCATACATATTTGCTTATTTCGGGACAAGCAATCAATATGTTTGTATTTTTTGTATGTAGTTCTTGGAAATCAAAGTCATTTTCTTCAAGAAAACTCATTTTCATGTTTTTGTACACATCGGCCAATATGGAGAGCTTTTCTGTATGTAACTCTAGGATTCGTTGTTGTTTTCATACATATCAGCATATTTCAAGACTTATACTCAATATCTAAGTGTTTTTTGTATGTAGTTTTTAGAAATAAAAGTCCTGTCCTGCATGACGACTCATTTTTATGTTTTTACACATATCAGCCAACATGGAGGACGTTTCTGTATGTAATTCTAGGATTCATTGTTGTTTTCAAACATATCAGAATGTTTCAAGACAAACAATCAATACGTAGCACATTTCTGTATGTTGCTCTAGGAAATTAAAATCTTGCAAGATGACTGTTCATAATGTTTCCCTACATTTCTGCTTATTCCAAGACCAAAGAGTCATTATGTTGGACTTTTCTGTATGTGGCTCTAGGAGGTCAAAATCTTGTAAGACGACTCATCATTATGTTTTCCTACATTTCTGCCTATTCCAAGAACGAAAAGTCAGTGACTTTTCTGTATTTGGCTCTAGGAAATCAAACTCCTTAAAAACGACTCACCATTGTGTTTTCATACATGTCTGCTTATTACAAGAACGAAAAGTCAGTGACTTTTCTGTATTTGGCTCTAGGAAATCAAACTCCTTAAAGGCGACTCATCATTGTGTTTTCATACATGTCTGCTTATTACAAGAACAAAAAGTCAGTATGTGGGACTTTTCTGTATGTGGCTCTAGGAAATCAAACTCCTTAAAGGCGACTTATCATTGTGTTTTCATACATGTCTGCTTATTGCGTTTAATACTGAGAAATCATTCGCAGTAAGGATTGTAAAACTGCCTAGTTTCCTGTTATTCACCCCTATGCGTATTAGATCGGGCAATAGCCAATGTAAATGCTACGCATGTTTGAGAACAACTTTTTTGACGCGAACGTTTGGAAATCCCCTGTCTAATAAAAATTACGGTATGAAACTTGTATTCCAATGCATGCTGTATGAATAATTTGATCAATACATTGTGATTGACTTTCCATGAAAAATTTACACAAATGACGTTTTAATGGTATGCTTTGACATTTTGAAAGTACCTGTAATATATAATTTAAAAAACAGTTTGTTTCGGCAGGGCAGTCAGCACTATTACTTTTTGAAAGCGAATCGCGGGAGAAATGCATATATCTTGTTTTTTTCTGCACGCGCGCGTTAATGTCCGTTAGGTGTTGTCCGGAATGCATCCTGTACACGTCCTGATTCACCGATTCATGTTTGTTTGTATTCGTTACTCATTCGGAGACACCCGGTTGGTAGTACGGTAGCCGTCCTTCCATGTTCGTTATTGGTACGTTTCATCCGTTCCATAATCGGTGCAAGTACGTCGTCAGTTTGGATTTTTTTACCGGACTGACAACTTTGCCACCGTATACCACCGGATAACAAACATTGCTCTCCGTTGATGTCCGGTACATCAATCCGGTCAAGTGTGACAGGGGCATTAAGAAATCGGTATTTAAGCATCAACTGACAATAACGAAGACTAAATTTCTATTTCATAATGTATGCATCAGGCCCATCAAACACAATTTATATTCACTATTTATGCACTCATTTGGGAAAAGTACTTTGTTGAAATACTTAAATGAGCTATATTATTTCGTCCATATTTCGTAATGTAGGACCCCGGCCCATAAAACACCATTTATATTTACTATTTAAACATTCTTTAGGGAAAAGTACTTTGTTGAAATACTTACATGAGCTAAATTGTTTCGTCCATATTTCGTAATGTAGGACCCCGGTCCATGCACCATTTATATTTACTATTTATACATTCTTTAGGGAACAGTACTTTGTTGAAATACTTACACGAGCTATATAAGGACGTCGCTATTGCGTAATGTAGGCCTCCTGCCCATAATACACTATTTATATTCACTGTTTAATCATTTATTTTGGAACAGTACTTTGTTGAAATACTTACTTGCGCTCTAGTAGGTCGTCGTGGAAATTCCTTTATGTGATCGCAATGCGGGAAAAAGCGAGCGTGTGTTTCCAAGGGATCGTCGGCCGGTTCCCAATCATATAGCCCACCACCACAACGAAAACATCGGACAACATCAGCCTCACCTTATGATATATAGATAGTGAAACTACTTTAGTAAAAGCCATACTTGCGCTCATTTACACTTAAATTGTGAATATTCATTGTCATGAACTTGTGGTTTTTCGCTATGTTTCAACAAATTCTATTGTAATTTATACCGCTCTCTCAGCGGATAACGGTAACATACGTACGAGTAACAAGTTATGTTAACACCGGTTATACCATTAGCAAAAAAACAGGTGGCTTCCGGTTTACCTAAAGGAGAAAACTCGGGTTTGCTTCGGGTGTTTCCGGCTTTACGGAATGGACTGGTTCTATCTAAATTTATTTTCAAGCATTACCTTTATCTACCAATATATCTACCAATAGTGAACCATTCCTTGTAAAGAGAAAACTCGGGTTTGCTTCGGGTGTTTCCGGCTTTATGGAATGGACTGGTTTTACATAAATGCATTGCCGCTCATTGAGTTGATTTAGGCCAATCTTGAACAAACCATAAACCATTCTATCGAAAAACAAAACACGAACAACAAGATCGGCGCCACCGCTTCAAACTTTGAATTGGACACAGTGTTCAACTCCTTGAAAGGACAACGTATCGCCGGTTGTAGGTAAGAGAACCTTTTGTACTCTTTCATTTCGTTATAAAACAGTATCTCTAAATAGACCATTTTCACCAAAATTCGTCATAGAAAAATCGAGAATGCGAGCCCTCGTCACGCCTCGCTGAAGATGCTTCCTCTAAACAAACATCCATTTGAAAAAAAACTCTCCCTTTTAAGAAGAACTACAGCATTCATTTTTTATTTTAAAGTTCATGTTCCCTGCAGTACTAGGCTAGAAGATGTGTGTTGCCCACAACACTCCACTATCGATTCGGTGATTACACCCTGCAGTTTGGCATAATCTAATGTTTATGTAGACGGTCTATGTCATTTTCGCGGTGTGTAAGTAAAGCATTAGGTACACATCGTGTTGTAGATGGAATACACTATTATGCTGACCAATAAAGCAACGATGTCAACTCGTCAGTTGCGGACATTGATTATTTGTTATTGTAGGAGCTTTTGAATTGAGTACAAGGTACCTTCTTGACAATTCAATAGCGTTATGGGGCGATAGTTTAAATAACAATGACAGGTAAGTTTTCTTTTTAAAAAATAAAATACCCTGTAAAGTATTTAGTTTAGTTTAGAATCATTACCGGACACATGTCCCATATGGGTCCTCTTCGTAAGGGCCGTTCCTACATTTTTCAGTTCTGAAGTGGCTTTCCTGGATACACCAGTACAAGGCTAGGGCTCTGAAGCGATCCTACCAAAACTAAATGGCCTCGGTGGGGCTCGAACCCAGGACCCCATGTTCTGAGTCCACCATCTTAACCACTGAGCCATGCAGGACCCATATTTGGATATATGTCATCTTATTCGTTGGCAGTATTTTGTTTTACTTGATTCAAGTGATAATATAATTCCCAAACATTGAATTGTTCTTGCAAGTGAGAATTTTGGCCAAAAGGTTTATGGTAATAGATCCCTTAGTTGTTTTTCCTTTATTTCACAGAATTCATGATGGTTGGAAATATGACAATTTCAAACAAGTTTGAAAAGAAAAGATGATGCAGACCCGCATAAACATTGACTCCATTTTATAATACAAGTAAGTACATAGTCTTTCTCATGCTTCTTTGAACTTTACAAACATAAGCGTCATAACCATAGAAGACAACTTTTGAAAGCAATATAACAAAGAAGCAATTTCTCAAATGTCAAAGTTTTTTTTTCTTTAATTCAAACATCTCTTATTAGATTATTATAGAATAATTACATATGCAGCAAAGTTTTCAGGAAACCAACAAGTTTGACAAAGGTCTGACTTCTTGACATTTCCTTCTTTTATTTCTTTGTTTAAAAAAAATCATTATCCATAAATGTTGATGAATTTGTTGTAGCTCAAAATGTGTGATTGACTTTTTCTTTTCTTCTTTCTTTTTTCGAAAACGTTCGTAGGAATGAGAATGAAACCAATATAAGTCAAAACAGGTTGAGATATAGATTTTTATCAACAATCAGTTCTTTTTCTTCCTGTCAGATAACTGCTTCAATTGACTACCATTCGGATAGAATTGTTTCCAATGTTACCAATTAAGAATAATCAGTCAGTTAAAATGTGGCCAGTATTTACAGTGGCATAAAGGTGACAAGTATGCGATTTTTTTTCCCGATTTGGTAAGTCGAAATAACGAGAAAATTAACTCGAAAGTTAATAAAGTCATTTTTTCGACTTACTAATTTGAAATAGGAAGATAATTAAGTCATTATTTCGACTAACTAACACGAAATAACGAGATATTTAAGTTTGTTAAATATGTCACCTTTCGTTTGGCAGTATTCTATTTTAGTGGATTGGTACTGTGATGATATGATTCCCAAACATTGAGATGTTCTTGCAAATAAGAAGTTTTCCGAAATGTTAAGGGTGATTTAGTTGTGTTTTTTTTATTTTACAGAATGCATGATGTTTGAAGAAGAATGTCAGTTTTAAACAAGGTTCAAAGGGAAAGATGATGCAGACCTGTATTATCATTGGTTCTATTTTTTAGATACAAGTAAGTAAAAGTATTGTTCTCATGCCCATATGAACTTTACAAACAGAAATGTCATAATCATAGAATATAACTTATGAAAGTAATGTAACAAAGAACAATCTTTTTAGTGTCAATGTAGTTCTCTCTTTAATTCAAACAGTTCTGATGGAATTTTAGCATAATTACATCTGCAGCAAAGGTTTAAGGAAACAAGCAAGTCTGACAAAGATGGAACTCCTTAAAATGTCCTCCTTTTATCACTTTGTTTTCAAATAGTCATTATCCACAAATGTTGATGAATTTGGTGTTGCTCACAATTTGAAATTAATATAATCTTTTACAAAAACCTAGAATGAGAATGAAACCAAAAAAGAATCAAGACAGGTATCAATTGGGGTGATCATGTGACCAATGTTTACGAAAAAAGGTCTGAACAAGATATCCGTGCAACAACTCTTTTCAGTAGATTACTCTTGCTTTGCACTATTTTATTTATGCCATGTTCCGACCATAAACTTTCCAGTTCTGGTGATATATGATAACCCATTGTTTATAATGGCGTTATTTCTAACACTCGGTAGAGATATTGCAATCGATGGGTGATGTTTTAAGGTTATTCGCATCCCACAACTCGCAACTCTCTGCATGGTCTTGGAGGGGATGGCACAGCTAAAGTTGAAACAACATTCACCGGCGGTTGCAGATTATTTATCGTCGCAACATGGCGTATATAAAATAGTGGAAACCAGAAGTAGTCTGCTTAAAAAAATTGCAATCTGTTTTATATTGCAAACATTGATCATGGGATAACCCTGCCTGGATACACAGCTTAAAATATAGATTGTTATCACCAATCACTTCTTTTTCATTCTGTCAGATAACTGCTTCAATTGATAACTATGGGGAATGAATTATTTCCAATGTTACCAATAATCAGTCAGATGAAGGTGGTCAGTTTTGGCAAAAGATTTATGTTTTTATTTTTCTCTTTTAACAGCCATATCTGATGACTATCTGGCAGAGTAAGGAAAAGGTAACAACAACAAAATGTTCAGTGATGGGAGACCACATGGATTTGATATAATCAAAAACAGATGAAGATTCACATGTACTTTGACTACCTGATTAATGAAATGTTCAAAAGCTTAGTTTTCTCTTCAAAAGACTAATTTCATGAAGATAAAAATAAACCTAAACAGTGATACACCATATTTAAAGGATAGTGTTTAGTGTTAGTTGGTATTGACAATATCAAAGGACAATAATATAGAAAAACTGTCTATGGACAATGGAATATTCTATAATGATAACAATGTTACACATGTTTCATGGTCCTCATTTTCTTTTCTTTTTTTGAAAAACTCAACTAATTTCCTATCTATTGCATGTTAATGAAATGTTTCAAGGAAACAAACATGAGAGTTTACATGCATTGTAAACACCTTAATTTTCAACATTTTAAAACCAATTATGACAAAGGTTAACATTCTCTGAAAGCATGTTTGCCTTGTCACAATTGCTTTTATTCATTGGTTAAAGAAATTTCCAATTATATCTGCTATTGCTTTAAATTTGAAACAAAAATTTGGAAAATTTTGATGAAAGTCTAAAGGATGTATGTCAAAGAATATTTGTTGAAATTTCTATTTAAAAAGTTGATCATCAACTTTTCTGTCATACTTTTCCAACTTTCAGGAGTTTTTTTCTATTCAAACTATGAAGACCAGGGAACTGTTGATGTCAAGAATTAAGATAATGTCAATATCAAGCTGTGACTATTTTTCAACCAATGTGTTAAAGGAAAGAATTATGATACATGAACCTTTGCTGTATGCTGAGTATCACTTATATGTCTTTTAACTTCATTTCATTAATCATTTATTGCATACAGTGCTTTATGTTTAAGTGCTCTAATAGAAAAACACATAAAAAAGCAGCGTTTTATGTGTGAACAAAGACTAATAAAAAATTATTGAAAATTTATGAAATCTTTTTCTTTCATTTGAAAGTTAAACAAAAGACCTTTTGGCTACAACAAAGCTATTTTTGTAATTGAATGACCTTTTGGAGATCAGCAAAGCAATCTATTTGGGATTTTCTTATCTACATTAAACAATAAAGAGCAATTCAAACAAAGACCTGATTGACTTTCTATAATGATGTAACTTAGCCCTAACCATGTACAAGCAGATGAGTATGTTGTTAAATATTGTTTGGTAATAATAACCCAACTGACCCTTCTTCATCACCAAATGACATGTTGTTTGTTGTCATGATGATTTAAACCAGTACCTACAACACATGATTTTGTGAAGAAAATTGTATGATTTTATGCTGAGACACTTGTGATTCAAATATCATAGTTTGGTGGTTCTGACATGGCATGAGCAGTTTGTCCTTACATGACGAATGTCTCTTTATTGATTAAAGGCCCTCATACACAGCCCAATCAAGCTAAACTAATATCCATATCAATAGAACATATACCATCAAAAAAGTTTACCAGGAGTCTGCAAGGAGACTTATCCTTTTACTGAGCCTTTCCTAAATGTGACAAAGATGACAGCTTTGTGACAAAATGAGTATTTGCTCCCCAAAGTAAGCCAATTCTTATATTTCCACAAAGTTGTACTACGAATTAAGATTGAAATGCATATTCAGTATGCAAGTTTTTTCACAGAACCCATGCCAGTGAGTTGAGAGAGCGGTCTAGAGGCAATGCCTTAGTTCATATTAATTCATATTACCCAGTTTGGCAGTTTTTCTGAGCTTTTAATGTAAGGATGTGTGGTTGAATGGATGCAATAAGTAAGACTCTGCTCTTAAGCTTTTCTTTTGTGTGCAAATATCGCTATATTTACATTTTGGGTTGGTATCGAAAACGCAATTTCAAACAAAACTAAACAAAAAACGCTTGGTAGTTACATTGTGCAACTTTATTACACAACGGGATGGCATTAAAAATATCTTGAACTGTAAACTCAGCTCGTTTGGTAATGACTGTTGCATTGAGAAACGTTATTACAAAATGGGTTGTGACAGCTTCCTGTTTAAATGTGTGTTGTCAATTGTTAACACCATACTATCCTTTTTAAGGTATGGTATAGTTTAATTAAGATATATACTTTTAATCTTGTTGACTTAAACAATCATGGGCCTGGTATTGTGTTTGCTGTGGGTACTGGACATGTCTCATGTGTTTTTGCAGTTTTCTTAAATACATGTATGTCTATAGATAGACAGTCTCACTGTCAAGGGCAATAGGTATGATTATTACAAGATTTGACAAGTATCTTATATCCCTGATTAGGGAGGCATTCGTACAATACATATTTGATGTTAGCTCTGATATGTTTATTTGGTCTATGTACAAATGATGACACTTAAATAGATTAATATTGATAGGAAAGCTGTTCGATTCAGCAATATAAAACCTGTGTAATAAATATATTACCTGTGTAATAAAATCCGGCGTGCGCCAACCTTTCTTTACTTGTGGACTCATTTGTCCAGTTCTTGAACGAGGCAAGACGTTTCTCTTTTGTTTTGTACCTAAGTTCGATCGGCCAAGTCTCATTCAAATTTGACTGCCGGGCATCGGCCAAACTTATAACTGCAATATCAAGTTTGTAAACTAAACAAGGAATCGCTTACAGATGCTTGTACAAAGATGTGAAGAAATTTCGAAGTCAAAATAATTTCTTTAAAACTGTATACCAGCTGTACTGCTAAATGACACACACTGAAGACAAGTCATTGGAAGCAAATCAGGATCTAAAGTGTGAATACATAGAGGATAATCAACTCCTTTCGATTGATATCAAAAATATATCACGAGAATGGGTTGTTATCAGGTTGAAAAAACGAGTTCGAAGAACGAGTTTTTTCTATATGATAACAACCCATTCAAGTGACATATATTTTTTTATTATATTCCTATCAGTGAAATACTGGGATTTCTCAGTGTATTACTTTTCAGTTTTGTCACAGTTAATATCGTCACTAGTGAAGATATCAAAAAGTCATATCATCACTAGTCATAATATCAGTTTTGACGGTACTACTTTCTTTTACCATTCCTTTACATTAAGTCATGTCTGTAATTTTGCACACGGCACTAAAATGTTTGTATTCTAAAATGTATCCATACGCGTGAATGACGTCATAGGACACAACAATGACGTCATGGGCGTTGTTAGTTGCTTTGCTCCTCCCATTTCATGCTTTGCTCCTCTCATTTTATATTCCATTTGGCGTTTATCGAGCTATTTTGGCAAGTATATTTACTATAGTGGAATAAAATAAATAGAATTATCAACTCCATTCGATTGATATATAGAGGACGATTTTCACTGTGACAAAATTGAAAATTAATACACTGAGAAATCTCTGTATTTCACTGATAGGAATATAATAAAGTGAACTAACATGTACTTTAATTCAAATGTGTGACATCGTTTTGAAGTCTGTCGCATATTAAAAGTATATGATTAGATGGATTGGCACCTTTAGGTCATCGATCAAAAACAATGATTTAGAATGATGTTCAACACTTCCATATTCAATGAACTAATCAACGTGGTTGAACCTAGGAAAGTGTGTTATAAACCGGGAATATTTACCGGAAATAATTTAACCCTACACTTAGGTACGGGATCTATTTCTCAGGTCGCGGAAATACCCGAGAATTATGATTGGTAATATCAATGACCAGGTTAACATTTTAACATTTGTCAAAGCTTATTTGTTTCCAAAGATATGTGATAGGTATCGTGTTAATTTACTTCAACGCTCTTCATTGTTCCTATTTTTACTTTCATTTCTAAACGTCATCGCTTTTATGAAAAACCGTAATGCCTACTCTGAGATTTTGAGATATATCCCCGTGTTTTCGACTGGTTTCTGTGCAGTCATGTACAACAATGTTTGCTGTAAATTTACAAAAGTATCGCTAACTTACCCCGGGACTCATGAATAATCCGCTGAAAAGAAAACGTACATGTTTGGTAAGATTGAGTAAGAGAAATATGACCGGATGTGCTGGTATTGTTTAAGATCATATACGTTTGCAAATTCATCATCTACCTTCTTACATAAACTAATAGGAAATAATTAATTTCTATTTCATAGACAAATTTTAAGATTTGTATAACATACAAACATTCATTGAGTTGCTTCAAATCAAAAGAATGCTGCATTAACAAACAATTTTCCAAAATAATTATTTCATCTCTCACACATGATATTATTTTTCGCTTTAAATTAATGCAAAATGCTTTTCTTTTTTTAATGTTTACTAAATAATAATTAATAACATTCCTCCGCTCTTGGAATTCTTAATGTTGTGCAAATATCATATAAACCTGTTACCGTCTCAGTTAGTCTTTAAACATAAATTTAAAGTATTCTATGTTAATTGTCAATCATTCTAATACTTAAACAATGTTGCTGTAAATGATTGTTTTTCGAGCATTAATTGGAACAGATTTTGAAAATAAGATAATTACAAAGCGTACCATAAGGCTTAAATACACTAGAAACAATATATATCTAGCATCGGAAGAGTTTTCGTCGCTTTCCTCTGCGGGAGGATTGGCAGGGATCGCCGGGTTATTACCTTCTCCTTTTTCCATCGTATACACCTTTGTGTATGGTTGGCGTTTGTGTTAAATTGGTCTGAAAAAATGTAAAATAAAAAGAATAGAAATTGTACTAATCGTCATCATCATCATCGTCGTTATCATCGCCATCATCATGGTCATGGTCATGGTCATCACCGTCGTCGTCATCATCATCATCACCATCACCATCACCATCACCATCATCATCATCATCATCATCATCATCATCATCATCATCATCATCATCATCATCATCATCATCATCATCATCATCATCATCATCATTATCGTCGTCGTCACCACCACCACCATTATCATCATCATCATCATCATCATCATCATCATCATCATCATCATCATCATCATCATCATCATCATCATCATCATCATCATCATCATCATCATCATCATCATCATCATCATCATCATCATCATCATCATCATCGTCATCGTCGTCGTCGTCGTCGTCGTCGTTCCTTGAGTTGCAAGTTGTTGCTTTAAACACCACCATTTAGTCAATATATCGTATATCGTTGAAAACAGTTTAAACTACAAGTTTTAAAAGCAAAAGTAATTTAATAAATTATTCATCACACGTAGTTCGCAATGAAAAACCAAATTCGTCATTGCTAAAAATTGAAAAAGGGCTATATAAATGGAGATATTCTCTGATACAGTCAGCAATATGTGACATCATATACTACAAGACTAAGTGTGAGGAGGTCTGACTTAGAACAGAAAAATTGTAAGACAATTTTATAATGGATATAAGCTACATGGTTCGTATCACAATGCTTCCTATATCGTTGTTTGACATTGTTAGTAAAATAAATTCGTATTTATGCATAAAGAGCTTGTAAACAACGAAATGAATTATGTATTCATATCCAAAAGAATTGTAACGGTTTTGAAATCCATATCATAACGTCGATACAAACTTTGTTAGATTTTACGAAACCTCCCAAACCAATTTTGCTTTCGGTAGCTATTTTTTCACGAAATATTACGCTACAAAACATAAACTATATAGTTTGACGGCATTTTATTTAGACTTACAAATTGTCTCATATGTAAACAAACACATTTGAAGCCGGTAGTCAATGCTTCTAGGGACGAGGGTAAGGATAAGTAATAGCGTCCTACCCTAAAGATATACTCGACACAGCAATGCTTAGCCACCATCGGGGATCGAACCACGGATGGCTAACATTTAAAACCTTTAACCACCGAGATTGCTTCGATTATACGAGTACTTTTTCATTCATTCAGGGGAAAGGAACTTTGGTATAAAGCCGACATGGTAACGAACTCTCAACTTTTTACAACTCCATTTATTGCGTCCTAAAATAAGCCCTTTCCCACGAAACGATGCAATACCTCCTTTAAACTCATTGCGTATTTATATAAATAGCAATATAGGAAATCCACATTTTTGATATACTACGTCATGCCGTTTACTAATGATCCTTTTATGTTTTTGGTTCAGGACAAGGCTTACGCCTACAGGTTTCTAGGATCACCAGTACTAGACTGCGGCTCTAAAGTGACTTGCTAAAGGCCATTCCCATGAAACCAGAGGTGTCAATCGGGCTCGAACACCGACGCCCGAGTTCTAAGTCCGCCAGCTCCGCTAAGCCGCGTAGGATTAAGTTGATAAATCTATAGTACAATTGTCCCATTATCATAGATGCATAATCGAGGGATAAAGCTTGTTGGCTGTTAACCCGGGGTCCCTGGTTCGATCTTCATCTGCGTGGCTCAGTGGTTAATGTGTTGGACCCAGAACACGGGGGTCCCGGGTTCGAGCGCCACCGAGGCCATTTAGTTTCGTGGGAGTGGCCTTTGGCAAGTCACTCCAGAGCCCTGGCCTAGTACGGTTGCATTCAGGAAAGCCGTTTCAGAACTGAAAAATGTAGGAACGGCCCCGATGAAGAGGACCCATATGGGACCTGTGTTGGGTAATGACCCTAAGCTATATATATATATATATATATATATATAGACAACATAACCGCTCAGTGTACGACAGTTTTGTTCACTGATCGGATGTGTTTATGTCTTTATGAGGGTCATTTGCGCTGTTCGTTACAGTGGTGACAACGGTGGGATAAAGACTTCTCCTTCTAGGAGTTATGTAACGTTCGTTGAACGTTTATGCTAAATTAGGAACCTAATGCATTTTTTGAGAGAACATGCAGGTATATATAAAGACAAAACAACCGCTCAGTGTACGACAGTGTTTTTCACTGATCGGATGTGTTTGGGTCTTTAAGAGGTTCATCTGCTCGGTTCGTTACACTATATATTCCGGCGAAATCTGATAAGAGAAGCTTAGCCATTAATACGCTACACATAGATGAATTCCTTCCTTAAAATCTGTTTTATATATAAAAAAAAAACAAGGCTTGTACTTGACTGAGACAGATACCGTTAATATGATGCAATGAAACTGATGTAAATATATCTATAAAGTTAAAATCATTACATTTTCTGGTTCCCAATGTATCTACATAATAAATGGTAACCCTTTATCAATACTAAGAAAATCGATAGTCGAAGTTCCTTTGAAGGTCCTCTTAATTCCTAAAATCGCCCACGTGTGATAAAATTCGAGTCGGCGTTCCGCGAACAAACCATCTGCCCTCACCCCGTCCACTACTCCATGGGTATACTTTTTATTTCTCTATTTCCATAAATAAAACATAGACAGACCCGCTGATTGCCAAGCTATATACCAAAGATAAAGCTGTGACGTCACATTGTGAAACATTCAGTAGAAAGACCCAGACTGCCGCAGCGCTGTATTACTATGATTTATGTTGAAAACGGCTCATCACATGCATAAACAATAAATATACTTATAGACAACGAAACTGAGGCAGTGCTGAAAACCGGCGGGAAATACTTAACAGGCGATCAATAGGCATTTCGATTTGTGGGATCCCATGATTTCAGGCCTACGTTTATTAGATCATTTTATCATTGTTTGCTGATGTGGTTAATATCACAGTCTGAAGTCTTGATAGTTCTATTTAGTGTACACTGAACCAGTTAGCGGAGTATCAAATGGTAAGTGTTTTGATTGGTTGCTCAACTTTCTGTTTTGATATGTCAATGTTAAATAACAAGATGAATCTTTCAAAACCAATTCCTTTGACAAGGGTGGGGTTGAATTCATTGAAATTAGGATAAAAGGCAAAATGCATTGCCTCCACGTCAGTCTGTGTTCTAATGTATTTGGAAATACGCGTATTCTTTTTCTGTAGTTTGGATAGTTTCAAGTTTAGTTTAATTGTAACTAAAGGCCACTGGCGCACAATATAACAAACGTCATACAATTAAACCAAAGTGCCCCAGGCAGTTTATCTATCTAACAACTTCGTCCTTCGTACCTTTGAGTACAAGAATATACCTCTTTAGACTGGCGATTTATAGGTCTGACTTGTTCATATTCTGAACCTGATCTTCTCTGTGGATTTTACTGAGTAAGAAATGATATATCATTTAGAAACAGCTTTGGAACGTGACTAAATATAGGGTTATCGATCGATCAATAGGCGAATGAGCTATTTTCCGTAGAACAAAAAGAGTGCAAAAACGAACAGGTGTGACTCCTTGTAACATATGCTTGTCTATATTTATGTTGGTAAAAACACAGCAATGTCTAAAAATAGTGACATTAATCTATTCTTGTAATAATCGACTCGACGTATCACTGAAAAAGGACAGGAGTTCCTCTCTAATCAAAGGACCAGATTTTCTGAAAACAATGAACTGAGTTGTCCTCAAGTTAATTGATAATTGGATAAGAAGGGTTTAATTATTATATACAGTATATGAATGAACGGTTTCATTTTACAAAATCGTTTTCTAAACTTATTGTATCATGAATACAAGTGATATTTGATCATTTCACAAAATAATCATTGGGACTGATTCACCCAATGTGTGCATTCATATCATCTGTCTGTCCTTCCGGCCATAAATACTGCCTGACCGGCCAATCGCCCTGCCGACCGTGGTATATATTGAAAGCGAGAACAGAACATACGTACATTGTTTTATGAACGATTTTAAGAATCGGAAATAATGCTCTGTATAGGTAATTTTATGTACAAAATATATTTTTATGTATTATACTTTTTTATAACTTGAAGTGACGACTTGTAAATAGATAATCGTATTTTATTCATAGCATCAGCATTTTTAAATTTATGTTACGATCTAAACATTTTATTGACCTATTCTGTTTTAGTTTGTAAGTAACCTAGTTTCCTTTTTAATAATAAATTCATGTTTTCCTTTTATATGATGAACATGTGCTTTTAAATTAAATCAATAAATGAATACGAGCGGCTTATAGTTTAGAAAATAATTTCTATTTCAGCGAAGGTACAATGTGATATGCAAATATAATCTTCATGGCGATAAAATGTAATGTACATATACGGTATATATATTTGTGTAGAAGAGTCTCTTATAATAATGGTTAGGTTTGTAACCATGATGAGACTGAAATAAAGAACTATATATGCGTACATTGTTTTATGAACGATCGTTTCTTATTCTTAGAATAAAAAATATCAAGTTGTTCCGTCGTGTACCCTATATAAATTACAGAAATATACAGATCTTGTATTCTTGGTACAATTGAGAAATCGACAGGAGGAACTTTTTCAACCTGATCATTAATACGAACACATTTTAATTATTAAAGAAAATGTCGAAATCTATATCTTCTGTAATCCATTCATACGATGTAACAGTAACAACTCGATAATATGCAGCAATTTCTCTATATAAGTGATTTTAATTCATAATTCTTTTTTCTTTATCTTGCTTTTTTAAGAGATATAAGTATATTTTACAAAAAGCCACTATTTAGTATGTTCGCATTATATGATATACTGCAATTGCAACAATGATAGGAAGCCATTCTATTTAAATTAGCTGACGCGTTATAGTGAAATTGTGTTATAGTGGGTGAATGCTTATCGTGAGGAAATGTCCCAGTCTACAACAATGTGCTAATCGCACTAGAAACGAATACATTCCGGTACAATCATTAACATGAGTTGTGTTTAATCTTTTAGATTTGTTTGCCGTTATTCAGTACATTTTGATCTGTTTAACATTAATTGATTTATGACGAAGATCTACTAGCCGATACAGGCCATTAAGACTAGTTAGATATCAAATAAGCAAAAAAAAAACGCTTAGATTGTAATAAATTTCAAACATAAAAAACTTATTTTTTCAAATATAAACACATTGAATAGTCACATGAAAGGAGATTGATGCTATATCAAACTATTCTATTTGGTAAACTTTTGATCAGATTCAATTAGTAATCACCAAAAAACCCCATCAGCAAAACTTGAACGTGAAAGTCAACCAGAAATAACCAGGATTAGCAAGTTTAATAATTCAGATTGCCTCATTCTTCACCTCTGACCTTGACAGTTGATACACACATATTTGAACCGACCAATCAGAACTTGTTATCTTGAAATAGTAAACAAACAGGTTGTTGATAAACATGATTGAAATGGAGACAACTATATTTAAAGCGCAAAATAACTTTTTGATAGGGTCTAAATGCATTTGTAAATTAATTCTCATGACTTTTATGAACATAATAAAAGAACTCCATACATTGTTTCAGTAATTTATTTGTACTTATCTCCTTTTATGTGCCTTTAAATGACATCGGAATGAATTCGTAAAAGCCAATGAGAAGATAATAAGTCATTTTAATAAACAAAATAAGTCCAATATAATAATACACATTTGTTTTTGTTTTTTGCCCTATATTGTGTTCTTTCTATTCTTTTATGTGTATATGTTAAGCACTGTTTTCGCATTACAAAATGAGTTTGCATGTATTTATTTACATGTATTGTCCATTTTTCATGAATATATATGTGTTAATGTAGATGAAACTTAAATATCAAAGTCATGAAGTAAACTTAAGTTCTGTTTTGTTCTGTTCTGTATTACAACCAGTTATAAGCATATGTTATGTAAAAGACTGCTCGAAACGGCTTAAACAAAAGGATTAATTCGCCAAGTCAAATGTAATAATACAAATTTGGTTTTCCCATATTGTTTACTTTTTTTATGCTAACATATTAAGTACTGTGTTCGCAAAAATGAGTTTGTATATATTGTCACTTTTTCATGTAAATGTATATGTTAAATATAATTGATATGTAATAATATAATACCTTCAATGTTCAAGTCATGTTTTTTAATAATGTTCCGTTTTGTATAACACCTTGTTATAATCATATATTCTGTAAACAACTTTAGAGAAAGCTGAAACAAAAAGATAAATTCATCCTTTTGTTCAGAATGTATTTCACTCCCTATCGTGAATTTTTTTTTGCTATCATTTGCCGGATCTTGTAACCTTTTTTCCAATTTGGACCAGTTACGCTTTTCCCGATAGCTGGATGTTTCCTTACCCCGGACGATTTAACGCTCGAGCATTTGCCCCCTTTAATGTACAGAACGGACCTTTACCTACCCCCGCGCCTAATGTATAAGGAGACATTTGTCCCCATTGATATTTCTTTTGATTGGTTTTTGATTTTCCCGAAGTGTGTTATATCAGTAGATCTTAATGCTTAAATTTCATATAGATATTGTGCAATCGCAATGTCAAAAGGAACCCATTCGATAATTAAGATATTTAAGCTCAAATGCAAAT
>OX401418.1:14139784-14182035 GCA_947846245.1 Cerastoderma edule | reverse complement strand
TTTGCAAGATACAGGAAGGTGAAGAGTGTCCGGACCAATGACAATGACAAAATTGTACTCAAGAGGTAAACTATACAGTTTCCTGTCACGAATACCAATACAACGGATCAGTAAAAAAAAGTACATATAATCTTATAAAAGTTTTTCCATCGTATTCACTTTTGTACTATAAAAACACATTTCTTATATTGTATTTGCTTTTTAACAAGCTACTGGAAGAGTATGCCCACATAGCGACATACACTATACAGCTATACCCTGTATTGTTGAGGCCTCAATGTTGTGCCTTCTTCTAGCTCTTAATGCTAATGCTTCCTTTATACATTTTGCCTAATTGATAAGAGTTTGTTTATCATTGACATTTAAGTTTTATGAACTTGTACATACATGTATTTGGTCTTACATAAAAATATCCTTATAAACATCTATGTCTAATGGCTGACATCCGCTGTGAACTTTTGCAGTTAGAAGTCAAACAATTAACATAATGTTTTAAAGGCGTACTTGCGCTCATTTACACTTAAATTGTTAAAGTTCTAGAACGATTGGAAATTAACAAAAAAGTACATTCAATTCCCTTTTACAGAGGAATTGAGACTGTAACACGTTCACATGATGCTTTTTAAAGAGTGAATACTTTAAGGTTTGTTTACAATTAGCAATAAAACAAGGTCCGTTGCAAAAATCGGGAACCAATAAAACCCAAAAATTCTCCATTTTGAATGATCATGTTGTTAATATTGGATAAATGAAAGTGTTTATATGTGTGTCATGCAATTTTTCTTACCAGGTGTTTGCCTGTCATTAATCTGAGCACTCCTTGCTATTTCAGATGTTACAGAAAGGTAAACAATGAAGTTAAATTGGTGGGCATCAAATTTATGAAAATTGCACTTTGAAAAATAGACATTAAATAGTGCAGGCGTTATATCTTAATGTATCTGTATTTTTTCGCTATGTTTCAACATATTCTATCATAATTTATAACTTATATTACCCAGTTTTGCAGTTTTTCTGAGCGATAGTATGCTTTTAAGCTTTGTCTATCACTTAAGGACGTGTGTGTCTTTATTGTCTCTACGATCGGCTTATTGCATTGTTGAAGAGCTCATTTGCAGGGAAAATTATATTAATCGATAAACATCATTTAGTTTCTTTTGTTCGTTTAAGAACATGTACACCTATGTCCATGTTAAACATTCTGTCTTAGTTTAAACATATTTTATTTGTACTAGTACAAAAAGGATTGTGACGAAAGCAAAATGCTTATATTGCCACTTTCCAACAACATCATTTACAAACATTAAACATATATTAAACTAATAACTACTTACAAAAATGTGGAGAGAGAGAGAGAGAGTGAGAGAGAGAGAGAGAGAGAGAGAGAGAGAGAGAGAGAGAGAGAGAGAGAGAGAGAGAGAGAGAGAGATGTGGGTTGTTTACACGTTGGGGGAATATATGTCTTTTATATGGAAAGCTAATTAATTATCGAATCGTTTACTATCTTTAATAAATGTTTGTACACTAATGAAAATGTGTTTGTTCTCGTTAAAGGTTAAATTATCGCTTCCGAAAAGTAGTATATTCTGGTCAATTTCAATTGGTAGGTGAGACAACGATTGAAATAAATTATTTCTGTTGTTAATATATAACGGACATTCAAGAAAATAATGATGCGTTGTTTCAGAACCACCACACATACATAACGATGAATCTTTAATATTTTTTAAAAATAGGTGATGATTAAGAGAACTGCATTTATTTCGCAATCGTGTGTGCAAAGATTGAAGCCGTCTTTCTCCAATGAAATACAATCTATTAGGAACCGGTTTGCCTATGTTAAGATGATGCTTAAATGTTGCGAGAGAGTTTGAGTTTCTGATATCATGTGGAATCATATTCCATTCATCAACAACAGAAGGGAGGAAAGACTTTTTATACAGATTAGTCCTGCAAGCAAAACCCTGCATATTATCGGAGTTACGCAAGTTGTAGTTCGAGATGGTGTTATTTGATTGGGGAACAAGCGCCGATAAGTAATTTGGAGTGAGGCCTTTAACCATTTTATAAAATAATATAAGTTTATGCTTACGGCGACGTTCACTCAGAGATTCCCAGCCAGATTCTACATTAAGATCAGCTATAGAAACAAGCTTGCTACAACCAGTAACGATTCTTGCGGCCTCATTTTGAAGTTTGTCTAGATCTGTTTTTAAATGTTGAGGTATATTATCCCATACAACATCACCGTATTCTATAACCGGTCGAATAAATGAAAAGTATATTGTTTGCAATGAGTGTCTATCAAGAAGAGATTTTAGGCGACGCATCATATGTATTCTTTTCCATGCCTTTTCAATACAGGTGTTAATATGGCCGTCCCAAGATCCATCACATGAAAGATGAATTCCTAGATGTTTATGTGTAAGAACATTGGGTATAGCTATATTATTCATAAGCATGTCTGGATGTCTCGGTTTTAAATTTTTCCTGGATATAATAAGAGATTCGGATTTTGAAGGGTTAAACTTAACAAGCCACTTATCTGCCCAATTACTAATTCTATCAATATCACCTTGAAGAATTTGACCAGTTTCATTAGGATCACCAACAACCAAAGAAAGACTAGTGTCGTCTGCAAAGAGATTGATACCTGATTCAATGTCGTCGACAATATCGTTAATATACACAAGAAATAACATTGGACCAAGTATCGATCCCTGAGGAACACCCGCATGTATCCGTTGACTATTTGATTGAAATCCTGGTAGTACGACCTTTTGACATCTATCTGATAAATAATTTGAGAACCAGCGTAAAAGTTTGCCGTTGATCCCAGCTCTATGTAATTTAAAAATAAGTCCCTTATGCCATACTTTATCAAAAGCTTTGCTTATATAAAAAAATATTAATCTAATCTCAAGTCCTTCATCCAAAGCTTTACATATTTTATTATACAAAAACGTAATTTGATTGACTGTGGAATCACCTGGTATAAATCCTGACTGGCATTTGGTAAAAAAGTTAGATTCTTTAAGATAATTAAAAACATGTTTGAAAACTATTCTTTCAAATACCTTTTCCATTGTGTTAAGGAGAGATACTGGTCTATAATCAGATGGAAGCGAAGGATCACCACTTTTAAATATGGGACATACGTTGGATGTTTTCCAAGAAGAAGGCATTGTGCATAAGTCGAGCGAACGGTTAAACAAATCACAAAGAGGTATAGTTAACTGAATTGCTGATTCACGTAAAATGCGATTATTTATACCATCAGGACCTGATGCTTTGCCAACGCTGAGAATATTTAATACATCAGTAACCTCTGATGGAATGATAATTATTGAATCCAACGAATTCTCATTATGTATCACAAATCCAATTGGTAAAGTACTATCAGTATCATTCAACTTTGACTGGTTTGCAAAGAAAGAATTCAATAAATTTGCCTTTCCCTTTTCATCAAAAAACAGTGTATCAGTACTTTCGTCAAAGAGAGGTGGGATAGAAGTTGTGGAACAAGGCGAGATGAGAGTTTTTAAAGTCTTCCACCAATCCCGTGAAGTTAAGGCTCCTGAGTTGATTTTATCTGAAAGACAGTCTAGATGAGTTTGCTTACTTTTCCTGATTAAGTTAATTATTTCATTACGCAAGGTTTTAAATCTCGACCAATGATCAAGATTGTTTGACTTTTTGGCCTTTCTGTAAAGCCTTTTACGTTGTCTTATTTTACGTTTAATTAAACATGTAATCCAAGGTGGATCCTGTTGGTTAATAGTAACAGCTTTATTAGGAATTGTATTGTATGCTCCCTCTTTAATCACATTAGTGACGTTTTGGGTATATAAGTCAATATCGTCTGATTTTAATTGATCCCAATTAACATTGTTGAGAAAATGCCTCAGTTGGTCATAATCACCAAGGTCATATTTCCAAATAGTACGTTTAAATGATTTTCGTTTGGGTTTTAAAAAATTAAAGATGCCATAGATAGGACAGTGGTAGCGTACACTATTATCAAGGCAAGGTTCACCAACGCCTGACGTCAGTAGTGATTCTTTGTTAGAAACAAATAAAAGATCAATTAGTGTACGTGAATTCTCAGTAAAATGTAAAATTCTGTCTTAATGGTTAACTGCATAAGAGAGGTTCCCTAACACAGCTGTGTAGATAAAGGATGCAGTTTAGGTGTTTAACCTCTGGTTTTCGGAAACCGATAGACGAACCCTATTTTGTGTGTACTCGTTAGATATCTAATGAGTACGACCAATACAGGATGTGGAGGATCAATCAAAAAGGTAATCATAGAGAAATGCGCCTCTTGTCTGGGCCTTTGCCGACATTTTCAGAGAAACCTCGACTAATTAACAAAGTCTCGTTCACTTTAAGACACGTCTTTATATTCTGCAATGTCGATTAACTACAAAAGCCACATTCTTCGTCGTTTGAAGAATTTTATCGAGAACTCTAAGTATTTGGCCATCAGCAAAAAAAAACCCGACCAATCAATGAACATTAAAGCAACATGGTTTGACATTTACATATTAGATAAACGTAATGTGTTTGCTTTAAGGACATTTTTTACAGTTTTGTAAGAAAATAATCCTTTAATAGAATTTTCTAAATTTTTGATATGTTATCTAGAATTTTATTGTAATTTCAAAAATGAAAAGAAAAATGCAGGTCAACGATTTTCTTTTCTTTTTTTGAAAAATGACAGTGTCAATGGTAAGTTTTGGGCAAAAATGTCAAAATGACAATACCATCTTCAATGGTAATAAAATAATTTCTGGAAGACTAATAAGCAAAAACAACATGATTTTATACATTCAATACTTTATTATTCAATGTTATTTTAATTTTTTATAATCTGAACAATTTTTGTAATCTAAATCAGTATTTCAAATGTTTAAATTCATAACAAAAACAATGAAAATTGATATGTTTATTCAGACACATATATATGTAATCTATGTCTCTCGTTTATTTCAATTAAATGAAGATATTTAAAAATTCCTTTCATAGATTTTTTCTTATTTTTCAGTATGTGAAGTAGAATTTAATCTGAAAATGCGAAATGCAAAAAGAAGTGTGTGTTGACGAGTTGAAAAAAAAAACACATTTATAAAGACGACTAGAATAACTTTAAACCTGAAAAGATGGGGGCTAATTATGCAGTGTTGATATACAATAATGTTAATAATCTTCTATGATTTTATGAATAAAATGATTATTGTTTGAAAAAATCACATACAGTAAATTCCATCTGAATAAAAACGTTTATCCGACTATAATGTAAGTACCTCTTCGGAAACAAATTATTATCCTCATTGCAAGCGCAATTGAAGTGCGCAGATTAATCTACCGAGAACGTCCTTAAGGACAATGTGATGGCCGGAATTTGATAACGGGTGGGTGGGGTACGAATTTCTTATATTGGAAGTAATTGGATAAATATAGCACATTTATCATTTATAAGATAAAAAGAATAATTCATGTTATAATTCATCATTATTTTGTAAAATTTAAAGAACTAAATGCACAAATAAGTATATAATTACATGCATGACCATGCTAAGAGTTCAATTTAGATACACCGAGACTTAATTTTTGAATTTTAATTTGTATTCCTTAATTTTGATGCAATGTACTGACATGCACACAACATGTACACAATACTTTTCAATTTGCAAAGGCTCATTTTCCACAATAAAGTAGTACCAATAAATAAGTATGGTGGCCACTAATCGCCAAAATTCATTGAAGTTTACAAAAATAATAATTTGAAAGAACTTGTGACTGAAACTAAAGCTTATGTTGTTGATTTCTATACGATGTTTGTAATGATACTGTGTTATGCTGACTGGTTTCATATTGAGAAACAAATTTTAAAACATGCATCTATTTCAATTAGCCTTTATAACATGATACAATTAAAGCTAATTGATTGAAAAGATTAACAATGCACTTTATTTTCAAGATTGTAAAGAAATGTCAATAATTCGGTCAGTGGGTTAATAATGGTATGATGTGCTACGTTTACTTTCCAATCTTCATTAAATTTAGCCAGGGATCTATAAATGTTTGGAACATTATTTATTTCCCTTCTTAGTCCAAGAACTAGGTCACTATATAATATAACGTTGTGTTCAGAATGAATGAATGAATGAAGGCTGATTTGTGTGAACATTGGTGAATATGTTTGGTTCAACGAAATCGTGATCAATTTTTAAACGGGTAACATCGAGTTAAGAAAAGTAACTATACATATTTCTTATACATACTATGATGATACATGTAGTGTCAAAATGTCCCTCTTATGTGCATTTGTAATTTATGAATATGTTGATCGGTCATGGAAGCTTGATGCTATATCTTCTATCTAACATTCAAAAATACATACAAAAACGATTGCAGGCCTTTTTTCCATCTGAGTGGACAAATTGATACCCTATATAGTAAAATTGGTACATGTGGGGGGGGGGGGACCTTGCGGGCTTTGCAAAAAAACGGAAAGACAAATCCCTTAGGTAAACTCATTTTCAGGGAAAACTGCAGGACTTTAAAGAAAAATCGCAGGAATCTGTTATATACGAAAAAGCCATGTATTGATCGATAAAATCAAACAAAATCAGTTTGCGTCCAACCCTATCAAACACTTAAAAACGTGGTACTCCATAAACACCATACTTTAACACCCGCGGCCTACAGTTTAGCAATTTAAACAAATAGGGTGAAACGGCTCAAAAGAGTCCGTCATCAAATTCGCTCGGAAATTGAAGGTCTAATTATTTCCCTGTTACAAATATACGAAAAGCATGACACGAAGCAGTTACCTTTTTTACACCATTTTTTCTAACGTCAAATACAAGTCAAGATGGAAAATGCAGATTTCGAAAATGGTGTGTTCATGCTTCTTTACACATCAACTTATTTCTCATTTATTTGGAAATCTAACGCTCGGCTGCTCTACATCGAGGATGGCTGTTAAGCATTCCGTTGGGTTTGTCATCTAACATTTCTAATACGAGAAAGGCTGTCCCGAAAAAAGGGTAGGTTTTTCGTCTGCTGCGCTCTTACTACATGACAAAAACACCAGACGTGGTTAATTGGACATTTGACAATGCTTTTTCATCAATAATAAAATTTCTAAGTTGCCACGGCTTGTCTTCATGCTTTTTCGCATGTTCATATTTGGGATTGTTGAAAATATATTTTGGCAATGACATAATCCTCAAGACATGTATGTCTTAATCTTCTGCAGTATCGCCTTACTGCATAAAGGGCATACTTCGACGTTTGTAGAGCATTCTGTACACATCCTTAGGTGACCGCAGGGTAAAAACACCGTGTTACATTCTCAATCGTCGCACTGGACGCAAATAAGGCGGCTTCGCAAGTACTCTCGTTCCTCCAACAGACCCTCCTTCGTAGCCTCTATAATAAATTATATAAATGGAGATGAGATCAGTCGTGCATGGTTACATGTACATGTAATTCCTTTAAAGCGGCCAGTTATTTCGCAATTGTGTATCCTAGGGGAAGGTAATACTAAGTTTAACTCCTTATAAGGAATGTCGGCACTTTAAATGGAGTTGAGATCAGTCGTTCAGGGTGACATATATATGTGGATCATTTAAAGCGGGAAGCTATTCCACCATTGCGTATCCTAGGACAAGGCAATAGTTCCGAGACTGGAACTTGAGCATCAAACTTAAACTCCTTTTAAGGCATGTCAGCACAGTATGTGCCGATGGTCGATACATAAACGCTATTTAACATCATGCAACATGCATGAACACTCGACAAATTACAGTATATAGAGAGTTAATATCACATAAATTGTGAATCGATGTAGTTACATTCCTTCTCTATTGTGAACCAAACATTGTATAATTAATATGTTAACCTTGATTCTCAAAAGACAAATTGATAATGTTATCTTGTAAAAGTTAAGCTTCCTTTATTTCCTTACATAATTCCATTTGTTTTTCAATTTTTCAAGTAGACATAATGGTCGAAAACAGATCGGATAAAATGCAGGAATAAGGCAATAAACTTGTACATCAAATAAGATGCAAAAAATGGCAGCAATCGATATTACGCAAATAATGAAAAATCGTGTGGGTTCTTATAAGGTAACCCACAAATCTCGTAGAAACATCCGTATTGATCACATCTGGTAACAATTACAACTACAATGCAAACAGACTGAGGGGAGTTATTATTAAATGGGACGGTGCCTATAATGAACACCCTACCGTTAAGTAATACAAATAGTATTATATCTATTTATTGTATTCCTATCAGTGAAATTCTGGGATTTCTCAGTGTATAAATTTTCAATTTTGTCACAGTGAATATCGTCACTAGTGATGATATCAAAAAGTCATATAATCACTAGTGATGATATCAGTTTTGACAGAACTACTTTTTCACCATTCCTTTGCATTAACCATTTCACCGCTGAAGTCGACTTAAGTCGACAGCGTAGTTGACATAAACTTGCATTAAGCAGCCACCATTATAAGCAGCCAGCCTGTCTTAGACAACCGCTTTAGAAAGTCCCATTGTTAGTAGGGTGAACCAATGATTTTTTTCTAATTGACATAGGACATTGAAATTTGACACACTGTTAGACAAAAATATGAGAACTTCAAAACTGTTTACTTTTTTGAAATCGGGTCAAAACTGACTTTTGTATGATTTTTTTAATTTTTTTTTTTTTAGGTAAGTATGAAAATACATGCAAAAGAAAGTTTAAAAAATTAAATAGGATGTGTAATATCCATGGAACATGTATTATAACTCGTAAGACTGTGTCCTGTACATTAATGGAAAACAAATAAAAGCTCTGTTTGTATTATTTAAATAATTACATGATGAACTAAATCATGATATTTATTTACCTTTTAGCCAAGTTTGTTCTCGCATTTGCCTTAGTAAACAGGCATTTTCTTGAAGATTATAAGATCTGGGTCTCATTCTATGTACAATAACTGCCCTGGAGGGGCTCCAGAATATGTTAAATTGAAGGGTAGAGGAGACAGAAATTAATATGACATCTGCAACAAAGTAATTACAATCAAATGCAGTGGTAACACAGATAAGTGAAAAAGCTTACGACACAAGGAATTACTGAGAAGAATTTACTGAACTGTAGTGAAGAACACCTTTCAACAAAACCTACCTTTAATTAATGCCAGTTTTGTCAGATGTTTTGAGATATTGATGATTGAAATTTGAACAATCTTATAGTTATAGGAAGGAAGTTCCAACAATAGTAAGTTCCAACAAATGATAAATTTCAGATGCAGAGATAGGCGAGAGCGTTCAACTTAAAAAAAACGAATCATAAAAAAAAAAAAAAATTCAATGTCCAGCATTCAATGATTCAAGATTCAGTCATTGTTATTCAATAAATTAACCATTCAACATAAGGACATGTCAAAGTTATCAATTTCTCACTTATGTGAGCCTTAATTAGCGTGTTCATAGGATTTAATGTGAAATACAGGGTTAAACATACAGTATTTGTTTATATACACAAAGAAATCCGTGGGTGCCGCCATCTTGGATTTCCACTTCCGGTTTAAACATGGATTTACGCGGCCTTGGTAAAAAAGGAATTAAACACTTTTTACGTCCATTTTTTTCGAACTGATATGTTTACATAGTTGCAAATGCCCATTTAAGCTTAAAAATAATAGTATAAATTAAAGTGGAACGCTCCTTCTTACCTTCTTAATTCTCCTTTTAAACTTTTCAAATCCCATTTTATTCTCCAATTTCAATCCGCACTGCTCTCAGACGTCGGGGTTTTTTTTTTCTTTAATGTATTTTCTATCATAATATAGCTTTTTATCTGAAGAAAATTGTTGGAAAATAACCGAAAAAAGCCGAAACGCAACCCTCGTTTTTGACGCTAAAAATATACTGATTTTTTTCTCAACAACGACAACCCAATTAGAGTTACCTCGCTTGCTGATTCACGCTATTGTTAGATTTATAGTGTACATCATTTTGTGTTAAGCAGCCAACCTGTCTTTAACAGCCAATTTCTCATTTCCATAGGCTGACTTCTTACAACAAGTTTTACTGTACAGCATACTACCTTTTTCCTAGAAAGCGCTAAATATATTTGGCGCTGAGATTAACTTTTTGCTATATATTTGGTGGCGAAAGGATTAAAGTCATTGCTGCACCAGTTCACCTTTGCACACGACCCTAAAATGTTTGTATTCTAAAATGTATCCATACGCGTGAATGACGTCAAAGGACGCAAAAATGACTTAATGGGCGTTGTCAACTGCTTGGCTCCTCCCATTTTATATTCCATTTGGCGTTTATGGAGGTATTTTGGCAAATATATTTTATATAGTGTAATGAAATAAATAGAATAATCAACTCCATTTGATTGATATCAAAGGGGGTTTCAAACTCGAATGGGTTGTTATCATGTACAAAAAAATCGTTCTTCGAACTCGTTTTTTCAACCTGACAACAACCCATTCTCGTGACATATTTTTTATATCAATCGAAAGGAGCTGATTGTACTCTATATACTACAGACGCCTAATGGTGATAACGTCTGCATGATCTACAAGTATTGGCCATACTACTGTTACGATGTAAACCGTATTTTTATATAGACAGATAAATTGTCAATAAATAGAATGTAAACAACAAATGGAGAAGTCTTATTTCGATGAAGATGAAGAAAGAAGTATAAGGGCGTTTGCGCAAACTTTTATCGATAAACTAGGAAGCTCGAAACATAACAAAACGGACCAAACGTATTATGAAGCTCACGTTTCTTAGTAAAAGAACACGATGGAAAATCACTGTACAGAACTTATACTGATTGTTTCTATCGGGTTTAAGTTTGATTAAAACAGTATTCAAGGCGTATCCATGCGTTTACCACAGCTATCCATGCTTTCACCACAGTTATCCTGAAAAATCTCTAATAGTCCTGCACTTTTTTTCCAAGCTTGCTGACTCCTTTTTAACACGAAAACTTATATTGATATAAATACCATTGAACTTTGGAAGATTGGGGGAGGAGGGTCTTGGGTCGTCAGTTGGAAGTTCTACCCCTTTGTCTTGCTTGTCCAGTAAAATATTCATCATATTATCAGCGGTCAAGCGCATATCTGTAAGTAGTATTGTACATGTCAGGACAGACACCAGTATACACCTGGATAGCGTTTTAAAAGAACACCTTATGCTAAAGGCTTGCATACATTTCAAACAGCTTTCCCTCTTAAATCCATATTGAGAGAAGTAGTATTTGAGAGAAGTAGTATTGCTTAGTAAGATGGCATTAGAACCCTCTCTCCAAGACGCTTTCAATGATGTGTAACTTTACAATACCCTTTTGGTTAAGATGATATCCATGCATATTAGTATCGACTTACTCAAATATTTGTCTCAAGTCGTTAAGCAAAACGATACCCTTAGCCCAGTTCAAGTAAGAATGTGTCCTAAACGAACACTGGCCAGGAATTTTGTGAAAGATGTTGTTGAGAGATGATGTCAATGAGTCAAATCATAAATTGCCGAATTCTTGGGTTAGTATAGTTTAAAAACTTTTCATGCACCGATGTATGCCGAGAATTAAATAACATTTACCATAGACAAACTACATTTTAGCATACATACATCGTGCTAAGCGTAACATGTTTCGACATTGTACATTGAAGGTTTGATTACGAATATACCAATAGTTAAAACAGAGACTCGTTTCAAATGCAGTAGGGTAAGCAATCAAAATGTCAGCATATGTATCAAAGCTACTGGTTCATAGATGTATGGAAACTTGGACATAAAAATGTACCTTTCTAAAACTTTATGTCGAGATGTACTGGAAAAAAGCAATCGGAATGCAGATAGATTCGTATTTAAGCACATATAGCCCGTATATAATCAATGCATATGTATCGAAATCAAAAATTGCAAAGGATTTGAAATCCATCGCATAGCGTTAATACATACTTTGACATATTGAATTAGACTCATTCTGAATCAATTTTGAGTTCAATAACTATTTTTCTCACCGAACAATATATCACAATACATAAACTGTATTGTTTCAATGACATTTCATTTTACGTTTCAAATTGTCTTATGTGTGAACAAGCACCATGGAAACCAGAATTGCGATGCTTACTGTTTGCTTTACACTCATCAATCGCTATTGACACGGCCTTTCTCGAAAACCCAAGTTCCATCACTGTCCTCGCTGCATCAGAGTATAACGGATAAACTGAGACTACGGGAGCTTCTGCATTAGCTTCAGGGTCCTCCTATAAACCGGAAGTTATAATGGCATGATAACGTTGCAAATTTCATGGCGAATTTATCTTCTTAATTGAGAATGCATAGATTTCCGTATCTGCCATTAGGGACAAATCTACCACCTTTGACCAAATGTGAAACGTCTCTGTTTGTCACAGTGATTTCTTTATTCAACCGCATACATTTTCTAACTTCAAAATTCTTGTCTGCTGTTGCTTTCCAATTTTGCCACGCACGTATTCATATATCGGGTACATTATAATGGTTACATGAGAATAATGATGGTAAGCCCACCTGTCAAAGCATTCCTTTGCTCCAATGCACAGTACTGCCTTTTTTTCTTGTCAAAATTAAGATCATAAATTAAATAAGAAAGGTCATGCGACTTGACTTGACTGAAACTAACATCGGAAAGAACTTTTTGTTCTTGCAAAATGCAATGTGCTTCCTTGACTAGTGACCCCTTTTGCAACAATGTTCGGGACTTATGCGCGTCGGTAGTCAGGTTTCGACATCCCCTTGTCCTAGTCATAGGGAGGGTGGTTATGTTTAGGTAATGAAAGAATTGATACCCCAAAGATAATTGCCTTAAACGTCGGTTTCGTTGCCGGTAATTATGGGGTTGGGATAGGGGATAGGGGAGTTTTCTCATTGCACTGCCCAATCACGTTTTCCAGCATGTAAAGTTTACGCTTTTATGCTCTTCCTCATCAATGTTAGACCTAACAATGTCAAAGAGCCCGAGTACCTTGATATGACGTAAATGAATCCAAAGCTTTTCGTTTGTATAAGCATCAGTATAATGCACCCTTTTTAATTAGAATGGCGTTTCGATTGCGTAAGCATGGTCATCATGTACCCTCTAGAGGTAGTATTCTTAAGCAATATTGCTAGCTTCATTAATGAGTTTGCCATTGGTTGATGTTACCACACTCACCTGACCGATGATTTCCAAAGTATATTAGGCCCATATTACGAGTTCGTAATTCAACCTTAACCGTGTCGTGTTCTTGACCTCGCTCTTTTAGCATTTCATTTGAAACAACATCTAGGTTTGGTACGAGTTTACCTACTGATTACTACCTAACTGTGTTTGATTTAAACACCTTCTTGGCTCGTGTTTTTGAAACGCACTTAAGTATGATATCTTGCTTAAACTCAACAGCATTGCTCAAGCATTTATTAAGAACGGACAGATTCATCTGATGTATTCTATTGTCTGCTGTTGACCTTTTCAGATTTTGCGGGAAATTCATTGATAAAACAATCAAAAGTACAATTACTCCTTTTACCTCGTCTTCATCGTTATCCGTTGCCGCCTGGATAAGTTGAATATACGCTTCTCCTTTAACCCGTATCACATGGGGACATTCAGGGAACCAGCGCGCATGCTCTACCCAGGGCTGATCCCCCGCATCCCATCTCTGTAGGCCGCCATCACAGGCATAGCAGCGCACCACGTCCCGTAACCCTGGACAGTTTAGAGGAGTGATTTTCATTGGATACATGTATGTACATGATATTCTTATTCGTTATATTTCTGGGAGTTATTCATTCTCCTTTTGTGTAAACCCTTAAGAAACAGAGCAGGCCATTAAATACCTGAGTGTTATTTGTTCTCACGAGTAAACATTTAAGGAAAAAAGCGGAATCATAATCATTACGTTACTGAGTGTTACTTATTCTCATTTTGAATGAACCTTTAAGACAAAAGGCGGAATCATAATCATAACATTACTGAGTGTTACTTGTTCTCATTTTGAATGAACCTTTAAGACAAAAGGCGAAATCATGACCATAACATTGCAGAGTGTTACTTGTCCTCATTTTGAATGAACCTTTAAGACAAAAGGCGGAATCATAATCATAACATTACTGAGTGTTACTTGTTCTCATTTTGAATGAACCTTTCAGACATAAAGCGGAATCATGATCATTACATTACTGAGTGTTACGTGTTCTTATTTTGAGTAAACCTTTAAGACATAGGTGGAATCATGATCATTACATAACTGAGTGTTACTTGTTCTTATTTTGGGTGAACCTTTAAGACATAAAGCGGAATCATGATCATTACATTACTGAGTGTTACTTGTCCTCATTTTGAGTGAACCTTTAAGACATAAAGCGGAATCATAATCATAACATTACTGACTGTTACTTGTCCTCATTTTGAGTGAACCTTTAAGACAAAAGGCGGAATCATAATCATAACATTACTGAATGTTACTTGTTCTTAGTTTGAGTGAACCTTTAAGACATAAAGCGGAATCATGATCATTACATTACAGAGTGTTACTTGTTCTCATTTTGAGTGAACCTTTAAGACATAAAGCGGAATCATAATCATAACATTACTGAGTGTTACTTGTTCTTATTTTGAGTGAACCTTTAAGACATAAAGCGGAATCATGGTCATTACATTACTGAGTGTTACTTGTTCTTATTTTGAATGAACCTTTAAGACATATAGCGGAATCATGATCATTACATTACTGAGTGTTACTTGTTCTCATTTTGAGTGAACCTTTAAGACATAAAGTGGAATCATGAACATTACATTACTGAGTGTTACTTGTCCTCATTTGGAGTGAACCTTTAAGACATAAAGCGGAATCATGATCATTACATTACTGAGTGTTTCTTGTTCTTATTTTGAGTGAACCTTTAAGACATAAAGCGGAATCATGATCATTACATTACTGAGTGTTACTTGTTCTCATTTTGAATGAACCTTTAAGACATAAAGCGGAATCATGATCATTACATTACTGAGTGTTACTTGTTCTCATTTTGAGTGAACCTTTAAGACATAAAGCGGAATCATAATCATTACATTACTGAGTGTTACTTGTTCTCATTTTGAGTGAACCTTTAAGACATAAAGCGGAATCATGATCATTACATTACTGAGTGTTACTTGTTCTTATTTTGAGTGAACCTTTAAGACATAAAGCGGAATCATGATCATTACATTACTGAGTGTTACTTGTTCTCATTTTGAGTGAACCTTTAAGACATAAAGCGGAATCATAATCATTACATTACTGAGTGTTACTTGTTCTCATTTTGAGTGAACCTTTAAGACATAAAGCGGAATCATGATCATTACATTACTGAGTGTTACTTGTTCTTATTTTGAGTGAACCTTTAAGACATAAAGCGGAATCATGATCATTACATTACTGAGTGTTACTTGTTCTCATTTTGAGTAAAAACCTGTATATTTTTCAGATTATTGAAGATGAAATTAGCAATTGTTGTTTTTTCCATACATTTTCTTTCCGTGACGTTCCTTATTTGATGTGATTTTCTTTGTTTCAATACATTCCCAAATGATACTGTATTTTCTTTTGCAGCTTTTATGTTCATTCGACAAAATAAAAATTGAAAATGAAATAAGACAAAGACAAAACTGATAATTAATAGATGTGAACAGATAAACATTTCTTGAACAAAAAGAAGACTTAAAATAAATTCTGCTGAATGTCATCATGGTTTCCATTAACAAATGCTTTCGGATGGGTGTTTATATGCCTATAAGAATAAAGAACGAATAGCAAATTATAATGATTCTGATCGACTGAACATTTATTTCACGCTCCACGTTTTAAAAGGGGCTAATATGTATAAATTAAACACTGATAGATCGAATCCGTCCAAAGATATGGTTTGACATGTTTCAATTTTAAACAACTGACAAGTGAGGTAGTACGAGATAAGATCCATTACCGAAGGAGTTTTGAAAAAGCAAAGAAATCTTATTCTGTGATGAAAAGGCTCGGTCAATCTAACCATAAACTGTTACTACACATACCCGTATGAAAGAAGCCCGCTTCTGCTAGCATTTCCGGTGTTTGCATGAGATCCCCAGGCCAAGCTTGGAACGAGGCTAGCCGAACTGGATACGATTCGAATTCTGGGTGTCGGGTCGTCGTCGTGAAACCAGATTCCGGTATATTCGGTGTGATCCCACCGGCAACTGTAATTATGAGTATCAAGCTTGAGATTGCGTCGTGATTTTACCATTTCTCTACTATGTAAACAGAGTTGTCTCAAAAACAGTAGATACTGAAACTGATTAGCACTCACTGATTTGCATATACTGATGTAATTTGAAATGTAATGCAATAGTTCTATAATTTCTCTATATCTAGCCCTTTCCCAAACAACAAATTTTCGACTGTCCCAAATTGGAAGAGTTTGCAGACGACATTTCAAACTGTGATGCAATTGGAAAATAATCTTCTGATAGGGCAAAATCCGTTTTTGGAAAAGGAAAAATCGCTCGTTACGAGCAATTTCTCCTTTTCCCACAATGTATTCTAAAGTCGTCTGCAACAAAGTGGTCAAATGTCGTTATTGTTTGGGAAAAGGTTAAAAAGAAATATTCAAGCTTAACTAAACGAAGATGTAAAGCAGGAGACACATATGTCACCTTAAAGCACTTGGGATGAAGTGTGGGTGTGTGGACACAAGAACGCCCTTTGGATACTAGTCCTAATGATCCAGGAGTCAATATTTCATTCTCTGATGCTCCGACTTATTTAGATACACGGTTATTTTATGATTATTGAAAAATCAAGGAAAAGGCCTATTTGTTCCCACTGATTGAGCAATAATAGATCAATTTTGTGAAATAAACGATCTGTGTAATCTGCAAGATCTTCACAAGAAATCTGATTTGTACCTAAAGTGTTCAGAATTGAATCCATAATCTAGTCTAATGTACATATATCATTCTGTGTTGTAGTGTTATCAATAGAAGACTCGTTATTTTGAATCGGTTAAATGTTATGAGATAGTCCCTTTAAATCCTTTGGTTCAGGACACATAAATACTCTTGCGAAACCAATACAACCTCTATCTAAGTACCCTCAAATGGATGGAGTATCAAAGTTAAACAAGTTTAAATACTCGTTTGACGATTCTTTACTTTACAAGTTCATGGATTGTAATACATTACCAATAAATATATTAAACGTTTAACATGGTAAATGAACAAATGAAACAAAAAGAGAAAAAAACATATGCATGTTTATAGCAACAATGTTCTTTGTCCATCTACGTATCATAACATCAAAAGGTTTTCGCTGTAATTCACAAAAGTATTGCCAACTTACCCTGAGTCTCAGAGATTCTTCTCTGAAAAATAAAATAAAAATAGAATATCTATTTTCAGTTGCTTATTTGATAGGGGAAAACAAAATTTATCTATTCTTAGCTTCAAAAATATCATGCGAATAGAGGAGAGGGATTTTGGCAATCTTTACTAAGTCCACCTACAATAGATAACTCCAGAGACCAATGTGACCATAGAATAAATTGTTTATTATGAGCATTTTGTAACTGTGATGTCCTACCGATATTGCATAACAAATAGTATTCTTAAACGTTTTGATACTCGTCTGTAACTGGACTAAGCACGAAACCACACATGAAGGAAAATCTAAAAAGAATATTCGCATATCTTTTAAAAAGCATACTAGTACTCAGAAAAACGGGGTAATATGAGTTATAAATTATGATAGAATATGTTAAAACATAGTGTAAACCACAGAATCATGACAATACAACGCTTGCACTACTGTATTTATTAACTATTTTTCAAAGTGCTATTTTCACAAATTTGGTGCCTACCAATTTAACTTCAATGTTTACATTCGAGTAACATCTAAAATAGCAAGAAGCGCTCGGATTGATGAGTGGTGATCTCCTGGTTAGAAAAATCACGTGAAATACATGAAAATACTGTCAATTATCAAATATTAACAACTCTAAGATTCAAAATGAAGATTTTCTTGGGTTTTATTGGTCCCCTACGTCTCTCGACTAACCTTGTTTTATCGTTAATTGAAAACAGACCTTAAAATATTCACACTTTAAAAGCATCATGAAAACGTGTTACAGTCCAAATTTCTCTGTAAAAGGGAAATTGATATACGTTAAGGTTAATTTTCAATTATTCTAGAACTTTCACAATTTAAGTGTAAATGATCGCAAGTATGGCTTCTAACATGACACAGTAGTAATTTTGCTTGTTTGTAATGATGTGTTTGTTGTTTGGTTCATGGATTGCTCAGCATATGGATAAGCATGTTTTTGAATACTATTCACAAGGACTGCGTTTTTGCTTGCAGTTGTTGTCTGTGTTTTGTTAAACGTATCATACATTTCTGTTCAATATGCAGTTATGCACACTATAATCATATAAGGCCTACCCTGTAAACACTGAGGATGTTTGGATCGACGGTTCTTGCTATATGTTCACAGTTTGGGGAGTATCTCAAATGGACGAAAACCACGTCATCATCAGCGGACCAGTCCTTCAGCCCTAATCCGCAAAAATAACAGCGACAGAGGTCTAAACGGCCTGAAATTCAAATATGTGGAGACTCATCGATATAAGCGTAACGCTACAAAACGTTCTAAAAAGAATACAGATGTGTCATTTGATTCGTTAAAAACAATATTTTTAAAAAAAAAACGACCTCAAAACGGTCTGAAAAAAAAAGATATGTAATTTCGTATAACAATAACAGAGGTGTATTCTAAAATGGCCTGAAACACAAATATGAAAACAATTTTTGATAAAAGCCAAACTCTACATAACGGTCTGAAAAGAACAAACAATAATATGCCATTTGGTATAACAATAGCAGCAGAATATGAAATAATGGCTTGAAACACAAATTTAAAAGCATTCGTCGATAAAAGCGAAACGATACAAAACGGTCTGATACGGTATATTTAAAAACGTTAGAAGATCCAGGTAAGAAAACGCTTTTCGATAATAGCGAAACTCTACTAAACCGTCTGAAAAGATAAATAGGTGATACGTTTAGGATTTATGTTTAAGATAATTACTCAAACGATTTACAATCAATTTCTTTTCTGATCGCTATTTATTGGATTTTAATCGGTAATAGGTAAGTTATAACTATTATCTTTTTCTTCGAATAGTTCCCGTTTAGTGTATACGTTTAATTATCTATGTAAAAGGATCGTCCTCTGATGGCATTGATAAAGACGCATTATGTGTGATACAGAATAAACTATTCATCGTAACGAAATGATGTAATCATCAATCAACAATTTGTTTTGTTTATTGCAATAATACTTGTGCATTATAACGATTATGCATAAACGCATTATATGCGTGCGCGCGAGTTTTGACGAATGCGTTAGCACGAATTTGTTATACGCAAGTAATATCACGAGTAACATTTCCCGTAAACAAACAAATTGCTGATTAAATCATATACAACGTATATATGTACTTCCAAAATGTCAAAACATTCCATTAAAACATAAATTGTAAATCGGAGGGGGGGAGGTCACGTGACCGATCTTTACAGTATTGTGTCCGAACAAGATGGCTGCTCTCCGGTAGTGTTTTGACTAAGTGTGCGTCAGCACCTTAGTCCATTGAATTTATATACCACTTTTTGAGGGACGGTACTTTATCGATACACAAAAAGCGGTCTGACCCCAATTACTCATTAAACATCCGCCTTCACTGTGTGGACTAGCACCTTCTTGGAACTAGGAATGTAGTCCGGATTTACTCGCTTTGTTTTGCTCTATAGTATTATAACTGTTGCCTCATGGGAAATCATAAAATGTCCAGATGTTCGAAAAATGAATTATCGTTCAGTCTCTGTTCACAGAAATAATAATTATAGTAATGGTGGTAAAAGGAGTAGCTGTTTTCCTCGAGATGTTGCTCAAAGAAATTTACAATTGTATCCTCAATCATCTTGCTTTAAACACACCTTAGTCCTTCAGCGCTATCAGCGTTTTGATTTTCATTATGTTGTTACCAACTTTTGCCAATGATAGTCAAATTTTGTTCCTCGCATGAGTTGACCATCAATTTATCGGTTTAGGTGTAGTATGTAAACTCATGCTTAATAATGGCGTAACGTCTTGTACTAGGCAGAGGAATCGCAGTCGATCGGCTCGCATTTAAAAAAAATCGGTCTTTTAACTACTGATACGAATAACACGCATGCTACTCAACTACGAAGATGTCAGCCCCCGTAAAATTCTCAACTTTTAGATTTCTTTCTCATTTTCTCAAAACACGTTTGCGTAGTGTGTGTGATTCTGTTCCATTGAATATAGTATATAAACCGACCAACATGTAGGTACCGGTCCGTTCTATTTTACAAACAGAAAGACGCAAAAGGGTCTGTATGAAGGGCTTTTACAGCAGACTATTTTGCCATGCCTATACACTAAACAAATATCACCCTTCCTTATAAAGGGGGAAAGCATATATAAATGAGTATCGTTAATGACAATCTTCACCGTGATTGTATAGGCCAAGCACTGCATGACCTTCACAACATATCGCACGGCTTATAAAGACACATCAGTATGAGCAATCATGATATACAGACTGCACACAAATAAAACAATAACTATTTGACCTTAAATAAAGATTCATTTTAACATGGATCGGACATGCTCGAACCAAAATATTTCATTTACAATACTCACTGCGTCATTCTGGTCATGCTCTGCATTGGCCTGTGCTTATTGTATATACACATGTAAATCGGGACGTGCACTGCACGATATCCACAAATATGCTCATAGAAAAATACGCTCTGCGTAATGAGGGAAATGCACTGCAATGACCCCAGGAAATGTCATAGAAAAATACGCACTGCGTAATGAGGGACATGCACTGCAATGACCCCACCAAATATGTCATAGAAAAATATGCCCTGCATAATGAGGGACATGCACTGCGTTGACCCCGCAAAGGATGTCATAGAAAAATACGCATTGCGTAATGAGGGACATGCACTGCATTGGCCCTATAAAGTATAGTCATAAAAAAAAAGAAATATGCACTCCATAATGTGGGACATGCACTGCACTGTATCCACACATTATGTTCGTATCAAAAATGAAAAAAAAATATTAATAAGCACTGCATAATGTGGGACATGCACTGCAGCAATTAATTCAAAGGAACGTACGCACTGCGTAGCTTGGGACATGCACCGCATTGACCCTACGAATTCCTTAATGAATCGCACTGTTCAGTTTGGGATATTCACTGAATCGACCCTACATAAGCAGGGTTAGAACACCTGTCGGTCGGCTTTGGTGGACCAAGAAGTCAATTTCAGATAAAAAATGAAATACTTAAATAATAATTGAAGTAAATGAACCAACTTAACTGGTTTATATGATGGTTGAGCATATTGCTGCAACAGAAGCTGCCCAGAGATTAGATAGCAACTTAAACTGCCCATCCCTAGACAGATGACAACCGTCCGCACAGAAATTTCGTCTCTTGTTTCGGCTGACCAGAATCCTTTCATCCTCCATAAGTGGGACTTTCCAGGAAATCTTGATTTCAACAAGGTATCGAGACGCACATTTAGCCTGTCCACACGTTCATTGAACCAATCAATGTCAACTGGGAACCGTGTTGGTTTACTCGGCTCACAACGATGCAACACTTGACCAACAATCACTCGCGTCACGGATAATTCCAACAAGGCTTTACGGACCAACTGACAAATTCCTGAAGCGACGTCCTCAATGGTGATGTCGGGTTTGTATAAATCGTTCGTACCCACAAGCACCACAAGAATGTCTGGTCCAAAGTCTTTCACCACTTGCAGATTCGATACCAAACGATTCACGTTCGCCCCAGGATATCCAGAGTATTGCACCAACAGAAAATTATGCAGTCCGAGATCGTAGCGAAGGTTTTCCTCATCACGAATAAACAAACGCAGTCGAGATACAAAGGAATGACCGAAGATCTGTATTTTAATGGGCGCGGCCATCTTTCTTTTTTTTTTGTAAACACAAACAATGTCCAACGTTGAAAACTCTAAAAGAACTGTCACAAGACGGTTCTATCTATCTATCTCATGGTACTGTTCTCGCTCCATTGGAGCATTATGACAGGTTAGGTGGTCACAAAATTGCATCAATCAAGCGCAAGATTTAAAAGAAAATAAAGGGAAGGAATTTAACTTCCCAGTTTTATACAGATTAAAAACTTAAGAGATATGCGGTTAAAAACTATTTACAAGAAGTTGTGGTCTGCTACTATTACTTTTAGTAGCAGACGCTGTTTTTTATATTTTAGATTTAAAGTCGAGCACTGTTTCAGCAGAAACAGCACTGACAGGCAGACGGTTCCAAAGTTGTATTGTCCGTGGAAAGAAGGAATTTTTCAGTGTTTCTGAATATGCATTAGGTCTGTGATACTGGTGAGGGTGATTGGCAGAAGAACGTGTTGATCTGGGATGTGGTAACTTATGTAGATAGTTGTCCTTGTCAATTATCACCAGACCCACATGTATCTTAAAGAAAAAGATGAGGCTAGAACGCTGTCTACGTTCTGCTAATGTTGCGGTTGCCACAATAGGGATGGATCCAACTAGGTAAAACAGTTAATAAACTATGTAAAACACGCAACGCTCACCTTTATAGTGATATAATTAAGTAGAGAATATATTTATTTAGCTACGCTGAATTTTGCTGAATTTAACTACGCAGTTAACCAAAGAAGGAGGCTTGTGGTTTGCTAAAAGCGGCATAGTCACACGCTTCCTTCTCATTGGTCAGATTATAGTAAACAAGAACGTCATTGGTCAGATTAATAAAAACAAGTTTACTCCATTTAGTAGTAGTAGCTATTATTTAACCGAACAAGTTTTTCCATTCCATAAATTATTTTATGTGTGCATAAAATATTATATAAATATAGTATATATTAAATTCTATGTTTTATAATTCTATGATTCGAAAAGTGTGTCGGGAAAATTATAATTCGTGCTGAAGACAGGCTTTTATCCCTCCCCCAAAAATGACCACTTTTTACCATAGTATCATGTGTGTCGTCCATTTGAGGCTTTCCGTGACATTGTTTAACCCCCTGAATATCACGAGCAATCCTTTGATTGTATAAGATATCTCTTCATGCCTCAGCCTGACCACATTGGGACCCTGTGCTATTAAATATATACTTTCGTTTTGTTCTGCTATAAGAATCTCTGTGAAATCATTCGGTCCGTCTAATACCGCGTGTAAGATTGTCAGAACGCGGGAAAACAGCGTAAGACCATTCTTTTGGGTTCGGCTAATGCAATCGTTCATTTCAAGAGAACCTCATTGTGGTCGAATAGACCGGAATGCCTAAACTGTAAGCATGCAATATCGGCAATATAACTTTTCTTTTTTATTTTTTTTTAAGCAGTTATTAACGGTTTTGATCAGCTGTCAATAATCTTATCTCCGGTTACTTTAAAAATTGATGTTAAAATTTTATCAAAAGAAGATAACTTATTTTGAGATGTTAAAAACTCAGTCTGTGAGATAGTAGTCTCAAAAGCATGTTGGGCTGATACAGTTTAAATTTAAATTCCCAAATAGAACTCTATCATGGTAGATTTTAATTCGAAATCAAGAGGGATCGTGCTATCTAGGGTTAAGGAGAAGGCCGTCGGTCTTCCTGGTTATTAAACGTTCTGTAGCTCGCTTCATTCCGACTGAAAGCACATTTGTTAAACTATGTGGATTGTTTTGTCTATTGGAATGTCATTCACTTGGTTTTGAGTCGTGTGTTCAACCCAACACATATGTTAGCTGCCTCGGTTGCAGAAAGATGTCCATCAACCGTCCTGTCTTCTTATATGTTTTAAAGACTAAAGAAACATTCGTTCAAGTTTTAAATTGATCTATGGTCTAGTTTCGAATGTTTCGACGTTTTGGTCACGTGACCATGCCGGTAGTGGGACGATTTTCTGAGCATGTTATGGAGATAAATGTGGGAGTGTAACAGGAATTTATTTTCTCGGACAGAGATTGGTTCTACTATGCGTAGGGGCGAATGGCAGGGAACCAGGTATTCTTATAATCTGCAAGGCGTATTGTTTCTCAGTGAGAATTATAAGATTTATTTTTTCATGAAACTGTATAAATCCTTACCTAAATGAAGTATCATTTGCTCATTTTAAGTTTCTCATAACCAGATTTACTGTGCAACATTGATATATTGCAAATGAAATTAAACGAGTTGAAACGAGAAATAATGGTTACACCAAGAAGTAAGTCCAGTAACGTTATCGCGTTCCGAATTTATTTATATTTGACGACAATATTAGGAAACCATTGTTTTTATTCGTAAAGTGTGATTTTATTGTGTGTTCCATTTAAAAGCTCCATCCACAGCAATTGTCCCATGTTATAGTGTCTATAGAGCGACTGAATGCTGCCACCCTGAGTAGTATCTTACTTTAAGTTATTTTATGATGTCGCAGCATAGGTTTAAATCTCGATTGCGATAGATTTTCTTTGTCATGAGAGTTTGAGTCATGCTTACTGACAGTACTCCTATGGTTCTTACCACATTGAACAGTTGAACAGCACACATGCGTTGTTAAGTTATGGAGCCTGCTATATCGTTGATAAGCCGAGCATCGCAATATAACATTAAAAATCCTTGGCGACGCAAAACTAAAAAAAAACAGACGGACACACAACTAAACTTTTGGACAATACAGAAGTTGTCCTTTTCAAAATGAAGGCATAATCAGAAGGCTGTTTTCTCTTTGTTACTGCTAAACTACAATTGGAACTTTACGAATGGACTAAAGTTCATGCTGTAAGCTTACTGGCAATAAGTACAATAACTCCAAATTTGATTTAAAACAAATTGTACCAATTTCTGTCCGTAGAAAATAATGGTTTAAGTATGGTGTGCATCCTCATATTTCAGAAAAAAAGATATACTTTTCTGGCCTTTATATCTCTAGGACATTATATAATGGTCGAGGACACTGTCTTATGGACAGCACTTTCTATGATACAAATTATATTGCTAGGTAATCCAATGATGCTAAATCATTTTGCCTTTTTTGCTATTTGACGATCTACTCAACTTTTTTTTCTAAAAGATGTTTTGAATTGTATTGTTTATATAGGCCGTATGCCTTAGAATAAATATCAACCCGAAAATAAATCACAGTGTGTACCATATTAGTGAGTACTGCATTTTTTTTCAAGTTTTGGACTTTGGAGTTATATATTGGAAATAAAAACAGGACGCAATACAAAACCAACAGCACATACATCAAAGAGAAAATGTATTATTTGCATTACACAGGAAGGTACATTTTTAATAGAGTGTCCTTTGTATGATTAATTCACAAAAAATATATGACTATAAATTTAAATAATATGAGGATTAAGAAAACCAATAATTATTTGCCAAGTTGAATACAAGTCTGGACCGCTGTCGACATTTAGGAGAAAATTTAAAAATTAACATGTTTCCATTTTTGTCCTTTACTTTAGGACGTGTATGTCTCAATTGTCTACGGTGGCATATTGCATTGTTAAAGGGCTCTGATTGACGTTTGCAGGGAACATTCAATCAATAAACATCATTTTATTGCTTTTGTTCGTTTAAAAGTATTTTCACATAAGGACATGTCAAAATCTTATACCGTATCTGTTAACTGCATAAGAGAGATTCTCTAACACAGCTGCGTTTATACTTAAGAGATTTTTCAGAAACCAACAGAAAAATCCTATTTTGTTGGTACTCGTTAGACCTTTAAGTCAGCATGAACAATGTAGAGTTTTGATGATCAATAAAATAGGTAACCAATAGTAATATGTCTGTTGTCTGGGCCTTTGCCGACAATTTCCGAGAAATCTCGATCAATTAACATAGTGTGTTTCCTTTCCCCTTCGCTTTAACATACGGCTTCAGCAAAATAGACTTACTACAGTAGTAACACACAATTCAACCCGTTACCAGCATCTGCAGAGAAATCTCGGTTTACACGATCCTACATAGTGTGTTCACATTTCTCCTTCACTTTAACACATGTCTTCACTTTTTGAAGAATCGGCTTACTACATAAGTAACATACTCGACGTTCGCAGAGAAAAGGTAACTAAGAAGTTCTCTATGGGACATAATTCAATTCAACCTTATATCTTTGGTTCCCCGCACAAAGGGGAATACATCTTCATCTGCAGGAAAAAGGACCAATCAATTACATTGTACTAGATAAGGGCAAAGACTTAATAAACATTAGGTCTATAGTAAGGGACATGTTTTGACGTTCTCAGTTTAGATTTATAACCTAAATTGTTTGCTTTAAGACATGTATGTCTTAATCTTCTGCAATATCGCCTTACTACATAAGGGGCATACTTCGACGTTTGTAGAACATTCTGTGCACATCCTCAGGTGACCGCAGGGTAGAAACAGCGTGTTACATTCTCTATCGTCGCACTGGATGCAAATAAGGCGGCTTCGCAAGTACTCTCGTTCCTCCAACAAACCCTCCTTCGTAGCCTCTATAATAAATTATACAAATGGAGATGAGATCAGTCGTTCAGAGTTGCATGTGTATGTAGATCCTTTAAAGCGGCCAATTAGTTCGCAATTGTGTACCTTAGAGGAAGGCAATACTAAGTTTAACTCCTCATTAGAAATGTCGGCACTTGCCCAAGGCCAATACGTGTACAAGATTTTGCATCTTTAATGTATAATACAAATGGAGTTAAGATCAGTCGTTAAGGGTAACATATATATGTGGATCATTAAAAGCGGGACGATATTCCACCATTGCGTATCCTAAGGCAAGGCAATAATCCGAGACTGGTACTTAAGCATCAAAATAAACTCTTTTTAAGGCATGTCGGCACTTAATGTGCCGATGGCCAATACATGATCACCATGTCACATCATACAACGTGCATTACACAGAGAGTTATTATCACATAAATTGTGAATTAATGTTAGTTAAACTTAATATGTTAACCTTGATTCGCATTAAACAAATTGATAATATTATCTTGTAAAAATTAGGCTTCGTTGATATTCTTACATAAATTCATTTGTTTTTCAATTTATAACTAGACATTATGGTCGAAAACAGATCAGGTAAAACGCATGAATAAGAAAATAAAATGGTAAATCAAATTAAATGCATGGAATGGGCAGCAATTGCCGCGATATAACTCAAAACGTGAACATTGTGTGGATTGAAATAAGGTAAGCAATCTCGTAGAAACATCCGTATTTATCACATCTGGTAACAACTGCATGTACTATGCAAAGAGATTGAGGGGAGTTATTATTAAATGAAACGGTGACTAAAATGTACACCCTACCGTTAAGTAATACAAATAGTAGTATATCTATATAAAGACACCTAATGTACTTGGTGATAACGTCTGCTTGTTCTACACATATTGACCAAACTACTGTTACGACGTTAATCGTATATTTCATATAGACAGACAAATTGTCAATAAATGGAATGTAAACAACAGATGGCGAAGTCTGGGGTTTCCTGACCTAATCGTTTCGAGGGTATTTGTCCGCCAACAACTTATTTCGATGAAGATAAATAAAGAAGTAAATGGGCGGTTGTGTAATTTTTTATCGATAAACTAGGTTGCTCGAAACATAGCAAAACTTATCCAATGTATTACGATGCTCACGTGTATTAGTAAAATATATAATTTGGTAAATCACCGTACAAAACTTATACCGATTGTTTTAATCGGGTAAAAGTGTGTTGAAACAGTATTCAAGGCGTATCCATGCGTTCATCACAGCTACCCATTGTCCCTGATAAAAGTCGAATAATCCTGCACTTTTTTCCAAACTTACTTCCACACGAAAACTTATATTGATTTAATTACCATTGAACTTTGGAAGCTTGGGGGAGGAGGGTCTTGGGTCGTCAGTTGGAAGTTCTTCCCCTTTGTCTTGCTTGTCCAGTAAAATATTCATCATATTATCAGCGGTCAAGGGCATATCTGTAAGTATTATTGTACATGTCAGGACATACACCAGTAAACACATTGATAGCGTTTTTAAAAGAACATCATATGCTAAAAGCTTGCATACGTTCAAAGAAACATTCCCTCTTGATTCCAAAATGAGAGAAGCAATATTACAAAGTAAAATGTATTAAAAAGATCTCTCCGAGACGCTTTCAATGACGTGTAACTTTAAAATCTCCTTTTGGTTAAGATAATATTCATGCATATTAGTTTTGACCTACTCAAATATTTTTCTCAAGTCGTTAAGCAAAACGATACCCTGAGCCTCGTTCAAGTAAGAATGTTACCCAAAACAAATTTTGCTAGGAATCTTGTAAAATATGTCGATAAGATATATTGTAAATAAGTCACATTAAAAATGCATTTGTTTCGTTAATATAGTTCGTACTTTTTCATGCGCCGAGTTATGCCGAAAAATCTTCATCATGGATACATATAGAAAACCTTTATCACATACCATGACGTTGTGAATTAACAATTTTATCAAAAGTCCTCTACCAACAACATAAATATACTCGTTTTGACTACTGTATGGTAAACAGTCTAAATGGAAGCATATGTGTCAAAGCTACTTATTCATAGATGTAAGGAAACTTGTACATAAAACTTGCACCTTTCTAAAACTTTGTATCAGCTGTATTGTTCAGATGTACTGGAACAAGCAATCAGAATGCAAATAGATCCGTATTTAAGCACCATTAGCCTTTACAATATCAATGCATATGTATTCAGGTCCAAAAGCGTGTTTTGAAATCCATCGTATAACGTTGGTTCATACTTAGACATATTGACTCATTCTGAATCAATTTAGATATTTTCTCATTATACATTTTATAACAATACATAAACTGCATTGTTTCAATGACATATCATTTTGAGTTTCAAACTGTCTCATATGTGAATTGCGATGCTTACTCTTTGCTTTGCACTCATCAATCGCTATTGACACAGCCTTTCTGGAAAACCCAAGTTCCATCACTGTCCTCGCTGCATCAGAGTATAACGGATAAACTGAGTCTACGGGAACTTCAGCATTGGCTTCAAGGTCCTCCTAAAAACCGGAAGTTAAAATGGCATGATAACACTGCAAAGCTTCATGGCACATTTATCTCCTTATTTGAGAATGCATATATTTCCTTATCTGGCATCTGGGACTTATGTACCACCTTTGACCAAATGTGAAACATCTCTGTTTGTCAGTGATTTCATTATTCAACCGCATACCTTTTTAAACTTCAAAATTCTTGTCGGCTGTTGCTGCTTTCAAATTGTGCCACGCACGCACTCATGTATCGGGTACATTATAATTGTTACATGATAATAATGATGGTCCGCTCATCTGTAAAAGCAATCTTTTGCAAAGGACTGCCTTCTTTTCTTGTCAAAATTATGATCATAATTGAAATTAGAAAGGCCATTTGGCTTGACATGACTGAACCTAACATCAGAACGAAATTTGTGTTCTTGCAAAATGTAATGTGCTTCCATGACTATTGACCCCTTTTGCAACAATCTTCGGGACCTATGCACGTCGGTAGTCAGGTTTCGACATCCCCATCTTCCTGTCATGGGGAGGGTGGTTACTTTTAGAAAATGAGGTGAGTGATATGTGAATGGCAACTACATTTATAAGCATATTCATATTGTTCCCTGTAGAGCTAGTATTCTTAAGTGATATTGCTAGCGTCATTGATGAGTATGCAATGGGTTGATGCTACCATACACATCTGAGCGATTATTTCCAAAATATATTAGGCCCGTGTTACGATTTCGTACTTCAACCTTAGCCCTTACTTATAAATGAGTTGTGTTCTTGACCTCGCTTCTTTAGCATTTATTTCTTCATTTGAAACAACATCTAGTTTATCTAATGATTACCACCTAATTGTGTTTGATTTTAACGTGATTCTTGACTCGTGTTTTCGAAACGCGCTTAAGGATGATATCTTGCTTAAACTCAAGATCATTGCTCAATCATTTATTAGGAATGGACAGAATCATCTGATGTATTCTATTGTCTGCTGTTGACCTTTTCAGAATTTGTTGGAAATTCATTAATAAAACAATCAAAAGTACAATAACTCATTTTACCTCGTCTTCATCGTTATCCGTTGCGGCCTGAATAATTCGAATGTACTCTTCTCCTTTAACCCGTATCACATGGGGACATTCAGGGAACCAGCGCGCATGCTCTACCCAGGGTTGATCCCCCGCATCCCATCTCTGTAGACCGCCATCACATGCATAGCAGCGCACCACGTCCCGTAAGCCTGGACAGTTTGAAGGAGTGATTTTCATTGCATACATGTATGTACATGAGATTCTTATTCGTTATATTTCTGGCGGTTTTTATTCTTCTTTTGAGTAAACCCTTAAGACACAGAGCTGGTCAATACATGAGTGTTATTTGTTCTCCCGAGAGAACCTTTAAGACATACAGTGGAATCATGATCATTATATTACTGAGTGTTACTTGTTCTTATTTTGAGTGAGCCTTTAAGACATAAAGCGAAATCATAATCATAACATTACTGAGTGTTACTTGTTCTTATTTTGAGTGAGCCTTTAAGACATAAAGCGGAATCATGATCATTACATTACTGAGTGTTACTTGTTCTTATTTTGAGTGAACCTTTAAGACATAAAGCGAAATCATAATCATAACATTACTGAGTGTTACTTGTTTTCATTTTGAGTGAAAACCTGTACATGTATATTCTTTAAGATTATTGAAGGTGAAATTAGCAATTGTTGTTTTTTCATACATTTTCGTTCCGTATTTGATGTGCTTTTCGTTGTTTCAATACATTCCTAAATGATACTGTAATTTCTTTTGCCGCTTTTATGTTCATTCAACAAAATAAAAATAAAATCTGCGAACAGATAAACAATTCTCGAACACAAAAAAAAGACTTAAAATAAACCCTGCTAAATGTCATCATGATTTCCATTAACAATTGCTTTCGGATGGGTGTTTATATGCCTATAAGAATAAAGAACGAATAGCAAATTATAAGGACTCACGCTCCCCGTTTTAAAAGGGGCTATAATATATAAATTAAACACTGATAGATCGAAGATGTCCAAAGATATGGTTTGACAAGTATCAATTTTAAACAACTAACAAGTGAGATAGTACGAGATAAGACCCATTACCAAAGGTGTTTTGAAAAAGCAAAGAAATCTTAACTCAGTGCTGAAAAGGCTCGGCCATTCTAATCATAAACTATTACTACACATACCCGTATGAAAGAAGCCCGCTTCTGCTAGCATTTCCGGTGTTTGCATGAGATCCCCAGGCCAAGCTTGGAACGAGGCTAGCCGAACTGGATACGATTCGAATTCTGGGTGTCGAATCGTCGTCGGGGAACCAGATTCCGGTATATTCGGTGTGATCCCACCGGCAACTGTAATTATGAGTATCAAGCTTGAGTAAAAAATAAATGGTCCAAAGTCGCCACATGACGTTAACGAGAAATAACGTGATTAAAGATTGCGTCATGAATTTACCATTGCTCTACTATGTGAACAGGGTTGTCTCAAAGACAGTAGATACTGAAACTGATTAGCACTCACTAATTAGCACATACTGATGTAATTTGAAATGTTATGCAATAATTCTATAATTTCTCTATATCTTAACCCTTTCCCAAACAACAAATTTTCGACTGTCCCAAATTGGAAGAGTTTGCAGACGATATTTCAAAATGTGATGAAATTGGAAAATAATCTTCTGATAGGGCAAAAAACGTTTTTGGAAAAGGAAAAATCGCTCGTTACGAGCAATTTTCTCCTGTTCCCACAATGTTATCTAAGGTCGTCTGCAACAAAGTGGTCAAATGTCGATATTGTTTGGGAAAAGGTTAAAAAGAAATATTCAATCTAAACTAAACGAAGATGTGGAGCAGGCGACACATATGTCACCTTAAAGCATTTAGGATGAAGTTTGGGTGTGTGGACACAATAACACCCTTTGGATACTTGTCCGAATGATCCAGGAGTCAATATTTCATTCTTGGATGCTCCGAGTTATTTAGATACACGGTTATTATATGATAATTGAAAATCCTAGGATAAGGCCTATTTGTTCCCACTGATTGAGCAATAATAGATCAATTTTGTGAAATAAACGACCTGTGTAATCTTCAAGATCGTCACAAGAAACCTGATTTGTACCTAAAGTGTTCAGAATTGAATTCATAATCTAGTCTAATGTACATATATCATTATGTGTTGTAGTGTTATCAATAGAAGACTCGTTATTTTGAATCGGTTAAATGTTATGAGATAGTCCCTTTAAATCCTTTGGTTGAGGACACATAAATACTCTTGCAAAACCAATACAACCTCTATCTAAGTACCCTCAAATGGATGGAGTATTAAAGTTAAACAAGTTTAAATACTCGTTTGACGATTCTTTACTTTACAAGTTCATGGATTGTAATACATAACCAATAAATAAATTAAACGTTTAACATGGTAAATGAACAAATGAAACAAAAAGAGAAAAAAACATATGCATGTTTATAGCAACAATGTTCTTTGTCCATCTACGTATCATAACATCAAAAGGTTTTCGCTGTAATTCACAAAAGTATTGCCAACTTACCCTGAGTCTCAGAGATTCTTCTCTGAAAAATAAAATGAAAATAGAATATCTATTGCTTATTTGATAGGGGAAAACAAAATTTATCTATTCTTAGCTTCAAAAATATCATGCGAATAGAGGGATTTTGCAACTTGGCAATCTTTACTAAATCCACATACAATAGATAACTCCAGAGACCAATGTGACCATAGAATAAATTGTTTATTATGAGCATTTTGTAACTGTGATGTCCTACCGATATTGCATAACAAATAGTATTCTTAAACGTTTTGATACTCGTCTGTAACTGGACTAAGCACGAAACCACACATGAAGGAAAATCTAAAAAGAATATTCGCATATCTTTTAAAAAGCATACTAGTACTCAGAAAAAAAACGGGGTAATATGAGTTATAAATTATGATAGAATATGTTAAAACATAGTGTAAACCACAGAATCATGACAATACAACGCTTGCACTACTGTATTTATTAACTATTTTTCAAAATGCTATTTTCACAAATTTGGTGCCTACCAATTAAACTTCAATGTTTACATTCGAGTAACATCTAAAATAGCAAGTAGCGCTCAGATTGATGAGTGGTGATCTCATGGTTAGAAAAATCACGTGAAACACATGAAAATACTGTCAATTATTAAATATTAACAACTCTAAGATTCAAAATGGAGATTTTCTTGGGTTTTATTGGTCCCCTACGTCTCTCGACTAACCTTGTTTTATCGTTAATTGAAAACAAACCTTAAAATATTCACACTTTAAAAGCATCATGAAAACGTGTTACAGTCCAAATTTCTCTGTAAAGGGAAATTGATATACGTTAAGGTTAATTTTCAATTATTCTAGAACTTTCACAATTTAAGTGTAAATGATCGCAAGTATGGCTTCTAACATGACACAATAGTAATTTGCTTGTTTGTAATGATGTGTTTGTTGTTTGGTTCATGGATTGCTCAGCATATGGATAAGCATGTTTTTGAATACTATTCACAAGAACTGCGTTTTTGCTTGCAGTTGTTGTCTGTGTTTTATTAAACGTATCATACATTTCTGTTCAATATGCAGTTATGCACACTATAATCATATAAGGCCTACCCTGTAAACACTGAGGATGTTTGGATCGACGGTTCTTGCTATATGTTCACAGTTTCAGCATATGGATAAGCATGTTTTTGAATACTATTCACAAGAACTGCGTTTTTGCTTGCAGTTGTTGTCTGTGTTTTATTAAACGTATCATACATTTCTGTTCAATATGCAGTTATGCACACTATAATCATATAAGGCCTACCCTGTAAACACTGAGGATGTTTGGATCGACGGTTCTTGCTATATGTTCACAGTTTGGGGAGTATCTCAAATGGACGAAAACCACGTCATCATCAGCGGACCAGTCCTTCAGCCCTAATCCGCAAAAATAACAGCGACAGAGGTCTAAACGGCCTGAAATTCAAATATGTGGAGACTCATCGATATAAGCGTAACGCTACAAAACGTTCTAAAAAGAATACAGATGTGTCATTTGATTCGTTAAAAACAATATTTTTTTTAAAAAAACGACCTCAAAACAGTCTGAAAAAAAAAAGATATGTAATTTCGTATAACAATAACAGCGGTGTATTCTAAAATGGCCTGAAACACAAATATGAAAACAATTTTTGATAAAAGCCAAACTCTACTAAACCGTCTGAAAAGAATAAAGAACTATATGCCATTTGGTATAACAATAGCAGCAGAATATAAAATAATGGCTTGAAACACAAATTTAAAAGCATTCGTCGATAAAAGCGAAACGATACAAAACGGTCTGATACGAATACAATTTGTCATTTGGTATATCAATAGCAGCGGTATATCTAAAAACGTTAGAAAATCCAGGAAAGAAAACGCTTTTCGATAATAGCGAAACTCTACTAAACCGTCTGAAAAGCACAAACAACAATATGCCATTTGGTATAACAATAGCAGTAGAATATAAAATAATGGCTTGAAACACAAATTTGAAAGCATTCGTCGATTAAAACGAAACGTTAGTGAAAAAGACGGTCAGAAAAGAATAAACGACAATATGTCATTTGGTATAACAATAACAGTGGTATATTTGAAAATGGCCTGAATGACAAATAACAGCCGAACGCATCTATTTTGCAATTTCCAAAGATGAAGAAGTTCCGTCAAGATTTTATTTTTAAAAACCCTGAGTTTACCCCGTGAGTCGGATAAGAAATAAGAATATGCAATGCGTATGTAAAGTGGTTCTTTCCCAATTGAAAACGGTTAACAATACCTGTATAGAAAAACCCTTGTTCCACTAATCTGTCTGTGTCTTGGATACTATCACCGTGTGGCCATATTGTTGACCCAGGCCTGTGCCGGAAGGTTCTCTTTCGCGCGTCTGAATTCACAAAGTGCTGGTACCTGACGTTTGACGTATCAGGTAACTGTATGACTGGTTCCCGCACAGTCTGATTGTGTCGCCTGGTTCCCTGTTCTGTAAAAGAGGACAGGGATGTTGCAATCGCTGCCCTGGTATAACTTGGACTCTGCAAATATTTAAAACAAAATGAAACATCAGAAGCCGCTTTGAGCATCAAATGTAAAGGTATATAAAGTGTTTTTAAACCATGAATGACATATATGAATCGTTTTGGTTGAATAATCGTCATCTATTGTTGCATGTCAAAATGATAAAATACTACTATTGTAAATGGCAGAAGAATCATTTTAAAACAAAATTGTACTTTTGAATGGTTGTGGGTCAATCCGCATTTTGTGTTGAATATTCAATTCTTTCGAACACCGCAATATTGCAAAAACCTTTCTGAAAACGAAAGGAACGAATTAAAAAAAAAAATACCAGGTTCCTGACTGTGAGTCGCCTCACCAAGCCACTTCCGGAATCGGAAGAGTCGGTGACCTGTGCGTGATATCGAGGATGTATAGCAGGATTATCCTGTTCTTCTTCATTCATCATATTCACTAGAAACGTCTGACTGCCCCGTCTTCCTGGTACAGACGACTCTTTCTCAAGTAGACGTGGTCCAACGGTTGTAACTCTAACAGAGGAATCTTTCTTCAACTCGTGTCGAATGTTCACCGTTTTATCACACTTGAGTAACGGTGGACAAATTGTCTGTTCTGTTTCGATCTTTACCGCTGTCTTTGGTTTTCGCGTATCGCCTAGATTGATTATATTTTATACGAACAGTTCAGTACTTAAATCATACAGTGTCGATACATTTCTAGCTTTTCTTGTTTCAGAACGATCGTTGGTGTGTTGTCGGGAACCAGTTGACAACGACTTGGCCCCTTTATCTGTTTCAAGAGGCTTTAGCACAGCGTTCCTGTTGATTGGTTGCCGGAAAATGACAAACCAGTGCGACTCCTCCTGTAGCACCTTCGCTTTCTTCACAAACAAGCTCCTCAAGCGCTTGAGTTCCGCTTCTTTGTTGTTGTGGTTCAATTTGATGAACTCAATTTTCAATCGAACGTCCTGCACGTCTAATAGTGGAACGGACTTCGCCCGTCAGCTTATGACGTCGACCGTAAGTAACGTATGTGTCTTCCTATACAGATACGTCTTGCTTCTATGCTCAGACCATTCAGCAAGTGTCGACCTAAAATTTATAAAATCATATTTTAACGAAACTATCAAAAAGACCACTAAAATACTCGGCCTTTTTCGCTTAGAGAAAAGCGCTGTCGTTATCAGAACGGCTGCGATACCTTAGTATAATATGTTGATACGTTTCCACTTTAATAATGCACATGTTTAGGTAAAGACCTATGTAGCTATGAATAATCCGACCTTTCCGCTTGGGTTCAAATTAGATTCTCATGAGAGGATGCCTCCTGATTGACTAACGGAATATCGACGGTTCTGCTCAACTTGACAATATGCTACTATATTTGTTTCATCGTTCAACACTTCTTCCATTTCTATGTCGTGTATTGCCTATGTAGAAAGGGTAAAAAAGATAAAAATGCAAAATATTTCTACATCCAGTTTTAAAACAATAAAAGACAACCATTGAAATGGAGATTGTTGTTTGTTCTTTCTTTCTTGTTTTAGCGAAACTCACTTGTCCCTTGACAAAACCAGAGATATTAAAAATTAACTTATCCATGTTCAGTAATTCCTGCTTCGGACAAGTCGTACATGGCAGTTTTAAATGCTTGAACCATTACTAACTTAAAGCTGTTTGTTCGCAGATGCGAGGAGATGTGGATATCAAAATCTTATTGCTGTAAAATTGTAAATCAGCTGAACTATTGAATGTTCGTAATGAAGAATATCCATTAGAGTAAAATTAGTTTGTATTTAAGTATTTACAGCCTTTATGTAATAAATATGTAGTCAGATCCAGGAGCATTGCAACGGTTTTGAAATTCATCGAATAACGATTATAAAAACTTATATAAGATAGGTCGTCACTTTCTAATCGGTTTTGCCTTCGGTAGCTATTTTTCATTAAATATCATACCGCAATATACAAACTGTGTCGTTTCACCTAGATTTTATTCTGACTCACAAATCGCTTAACACGTGAACAGGCGTGGCATCTCTAAAGATTGTATCAAGAAAGGCAACATGTAACAGAATCCTGACTCAAGTCATGTTGATAGCCTTAATCTTAAATGACCTGGGCGAACACATTCCCCGTCTAGCCTTCTTTACTACTTCACTGATCTTCTTATCACGACATTGTTAGTTATCACGCCTTTTGTTAGTTCGTGCTAAAATGATGTCTGCATGCGGACCATCCGGGTATTCACCAGGGATCGACACTAACTTCTATACCAAGGCGGTCTACAGGGCCAGTAACTTGTACAATCTATGGGTCCTACACAACTTCAACTGGACCTTTAGATTTCATGTTGTCAATTCTTTAAAATAAAACATGAGGATTATGAAATTCCTTATGGGAGATATAGCAACTAGGGATGGGAACGAATATTCGAATATTCGAATATTCGAATAGCGGGTCGAATATTCGAATAGCAAAATAGTATTCGAATATTCGATTTTAATGAACCCATATTACTGTATGTTTACCATAAATTTAATCAAAAATAATGTTTTATTTTCATTTTCTTCCTCTAAACCGATCCCAAATATCGAAGAACGTGCCTAGCTCCCAGGTGCAGTTATGATGTTTTTACAACGTATGTCACACAGTAAAACACCTGTGACAAATTACCACATCTTTTGACAGTTTGCAAAACGATTAATTCCTAAGTGTGAAAATAGTCGATTTTAAGCCGCTAAATCTAACACCTTAATGATCTGCACTTGCTCCTTATTATCCAAAACAAGTCAATCACGCTAATTGACAATTGTCAGTGTCAACCAATCACGTAACTTGTTTGTCGTGAAATTAAACAATTACTCTTTCAATAACCAATCGTAATCATATGATTGCATATGCACGAAGACCAATCAAATAATGTGTTAGAAAGTATATTTTTCTTCAGAATAATTTGTCAAACTTATCTTCATTCTAATTTCTACATCTATTCGATAAACATCACAATGTCTCCATCACGTGTCTGGAATTACTTTACTCGTTCCGCCGACAAGTCGAAGGCGACCTGTAACCTGTGTAACCAGGACTTTGTATTCAAGAATACAACATCCAACATACTGAATCACTTGAATGGCAAGATATTGCATGCACGTACATGTATACAGATATCGGCTATACACAAAAGGTTTGAACAGAGGACTAGTGTACTAGTATTCGGACATGCAGACATTCGGACATCAAAACGAATTCTAAAATCGAATATTCGAATATATTCGAATAGTTCTAGTCGAATATTCGAATAGTGATTTCACTATTCGTTCCCATCCCTAATAGCAACTAAGTGACAATATTCTTCGTTCTAAAGTATTTCAACAAATTTTTGCTGGAAGTTTAGATTTTATATGAACCTTCCTCGAATAGTCATGGTCACAAAGACCACCCGGGCTATGAAATCAAAGTTACTAGTCCCATAGGAAAATCAGGTGGTCAATGATCCAAGGACTTGAATTAATATCAAACCCTGATCGTTTAAGGTATTAATTAAACTCAGCTGTTGAACAGGTGTTCTTTCAGATAGGAACTTCAGGATTAAAAAGATAAACAATGTCAACAATGCATCCCCTTCTTTCAACACCTTACGTTTTTCTAAAAATGAAAACTGGGGGTATTAGGCAGCCAGGGTATATGGGTAAAATCGTTACCTTTAAGCCATATTGTCTGTCAAATTCATTCTCGCATTTTTACCAGAATTTGACATCGCTATGAATTTTCTCATTATCGCTTCTTTACTGCATCGCATTTCCTTGAGAGCCAGCGTTGGTCAATATAGGATGTATTAACAATTAATCTGAAAAGATAAAAAATTAAATACTGTTAACCTTTTTCTTCTAATTGGAATAGTGGTATGTAAGATTTTCATCCCCTTGACATTTGCCCTCCTAGACAATTGCCCCCTTTGTAAAAAATGGTTGACTTTTGCACCCATCTCGGTATGAAACAGACTTTTGCCCTTTGCATGTATGTAGACATACGTTTGTCCCCCCACCATCATATTGTATCTTAATCATCGAATGTTTTTTCTTTAGAATTTGCGATTGTAATTTAAGCATTTAGATCTACTGATAAAACATACTTCGGGCAAATCGATAATCAATCAAAAGAATTACCAATGGAGACCAATGTCCTTTACATAAAGTGAGGGGGTAGGTATAGGTCCGTTCTGTATCTAAAAGAGGGCAAATGTTTTGGCGGTTAAACTCCCGGGGTGGCAAACATCCATCTATCGGGAAATGCCTAACTGGTCCAATTAGACAAAAAAGTTACAAGACCTGGCAAAAAATAGCAGGAAAAAACTCTTAACGATAAGGGTGAAATACATTCTGAAAAAAATTCTCTTTTTATCGCAACTGTTTCTATAGGCCTCTACTGCATATATGTTTATAACTGGGTGTTATATAGAACAGAACAGAATTTGGAACTTCACCTGAACGTTTATGGTTCTAATCTCATCTAATAACACCATGATATTGTCTTTTTATAGGGGTTGGAAAAAACACCGCTATGTCTAAAAATAGTGAAACGAGTGTATGCTTGTTTAAGGCACATAAAAGGAGATAAGTACAAATAAATTACTGAAAAATATATGGAGTTCTTTTATAATGTTCATAAATTCATGAGAATTAACTTACAAATGCATTTAGACCCTATTAAAAAGACTCCTTTAAAATAAGTTATTTTGTGCTTGAAATATAGTTGTCTCCAATTCAAACATGTTTATCAACAACCTGTTTGTTTACATATTCAAAATAACGAATTCTGATTGGTTGGTTCAAATATTTGTATATCAACTGTCAAGGTCAGAGGTGAAGAATGAGGCAATCTAAATTATTATACTTACTAATCTAGGTTATTTTCTTGTTGACTTTCTCATTCAAGTTTTGCTGATGGGGTTTTTTGGTGGTAACTAATTGAATCTGACCAAAAGTTTACAAAATAAAGTAGTTTGATATAGCATTAATTTCGTTGTATGTGCCTTTAACGGACATACGATCTATACTGAAAAATGACAGTGTTTTTTTAATTTGATACATCAAACCAAATGGTTGTCGGGGATCGTTTCCACAATATGAACTATCTCGAGCAATATACATGTATATGTTACAGGGAAACTGTGAATTCAGGGATTTAATGAAATCTCTGAAAATTTCAGCGATTTCATGAAATCCCTAATTCACTTAGTCCAGTCGGATTTTTTGGAACCTAAAAATGAAGAGTACAATGAGGCAATATTTCAAGGTTGCAACATGTAAAGGTATATTTTTAACTTAAGAGGGTTTGCCAACTTGGAAAGTTTGGGAATCTTGCCTTATTTGCATAAAATCCAAAATAGCCGCCATACACGAAGGTCACTTTTTTTACATCTACATTTATCAAACAATATAGCTTGTATGGTGTCTTTTTTAGAGTTTTTAGATATGCTGAATCCATTGCTGAGGTTTATTTAATGCTATGGTGTATCAAAATAAAAAAACTAGGTCAACACAGCTGATTTATGCCATTTTGATGTCATGTTTTACACACGAGATCTGATATTCTTTATCAACAACTTTAGATATATTTAGATTTGATATGAAATCATACTTTATAACTAGTGTCAACGACCATCTAAGTAATCCATGATTCGTTTTAGTAGAAATAATTATACAAAGCAGTCTACTAGTCTATTAAAGTGTTATTGAATGTGTGTTAATGCCGTTGTGTATTATCATCTTACATACTTTGCTGATAATCTCAAAATCAGAAATATACATACTAACTCCTCACTTGTAGCACTAGTTTGATGTGATATTTTAGTGTCATTTACAATATTATGCACCCTTGATTATTAACAATGTCATGTTAAACTACATCTGGTTGTACTTAGTGCTTGTTTTGGCCCACTTTCATTATTACCATTGCAAGTGGGATAAAAGCTATTCCTTTGTTAAAAGTACTACTATCTTATAAGATGTTTTGTAAGAGTATCAATACGCATACACATGTAAGTAGTGGTCTTCAACTCCATTCATGTTTGCCATCCTCTTCTACTGTATCATTCAAGCCTTCCTCCACTTCCTCTGTCATCTCCTCTCTCATGTTAGTATCTCATTTTTCTTCTGCATCCTGTTTATTTGTTCCTATTTGTCTTTGATGGGATGTATCAGGATTACAGCATGTTTGACCTCCAGAGCATGAACAGTATGATGTACACGATAGCAGTTGCTTTTGACGCCCAGATATTCCTTTGCTGCATGTGTTGCCCATTGTTTTATTGTTTTACTGGCAGCGGATAACATTGATCTATTTTGGTTGTGCTGGGGGAGGGGGGCTCTTTCTGAAACCTTGTGTACAGGTATCCCATCATCAATCACCCAACCATATTGTGTACAGGTATCCCATCATCAATCACCCAACCATATTGTGTACAGGTATCCCATCATCAATCACCCAACCATATTGTGTACAGGTATGTGTACAGGTATCCCATCATCAATCACCCAACCATATTGTGTACAGGTATCCCATCATCAATCACCCAACCATATTGTGTACAGGTATCCCATCATCAATCACCCAACCATATTGTGTACAGGTATCCCATCATCAATCACCCAACCATATTGTGTACAGGTATACCATCATCAATCACCCAACCTTGTGTACAGGTATACCATCATCAATCACCCAACCATATTGTGTACAGGTATCCCATCATCAATCACCCAACCATATTGTGTACAGGTATCCCATCATCAATCACCCAACCATATTGTGTACAGGTATCCCATCATCAATCACCCAACCATATTGTGTACAGGTATCCCATCATCAATCACCCAACCATATTGTGTACAGGTATCCCATCATCAATCACCCAACCATATTGTGTATACAGGTATCCCATCATCAATCACCCAACCA